>PTFA01000140.1:1067448-1129933 GCA_003342895.1 Casuarius casuarius | reverse complement strand
GGGGGGGGGGGAACCACCCACCCCTCCTGAGCAGTATATCTCTCCATATTAACCATACAATAGCAAACCAGTACATGCAATTCGTTTGGGAAAATTTCTGTGTTGCTCATGTCGCACTTCAAAATTGCTCCTGGTGTCCAGGTTGGATCCTAACCCTGTGCAAAGCTTGTTCTGATTCTCCACAGGGAGGCGAGTTTTGTTCTTAGCTTCTGGTTTTGTTTCGAACTTCTAAGTTAGGTATCTGTGTCCTCTAGACTYGTTCTTTGCTCTAAGTAATGCCGTACTTACGGAAAGCAGAGGTGGCCTTGGGGAGAGCAGAAGTGAACGGTGCCGCACAGGTGCTGGCCTGTTACCAGCAAGGTTTCAGAGGTGTCTGAAGCGGGATTTACTCGTCTAATAGAGTGTGCTGGCGGGTGTCTTCTGAACTTCTCCACCTCTTATCTCAGGGCTCCTGTATGTTATGGGGGGAAAAGTCTGCTTAACTTAGCTAAAACGTCATTAGAAACCAGGTAAAGCTGTGCCACGGAGGCAGCTTGAAGGTTGCAATGTCGAGTTGGGCTGTGCACTGAGTTTACCTTGAACATTTTCTCCAAACCACTGGAAAATTCCTGATGCCCCACCGGCCTGCCCTTAGTGGGTCCCGCTCTGCAATCTCAGCGCTGACGCGTCCTGGAGAAGATCCAGCTCTGGCAAAATAGGTTTGATTGCATTTTGTCTCAGGCAAATTTCAAGCCGAGGGCAGAAAAATACGGACATTGGGCAAGGCTTTGCAAGGCGCTTAGGTTGCAGATATACCGCAAGGTGTTCAGCTTTCACCATCTGTTTCCCGAGCTGCCAATAAATCCAGCCCCGCGTGGTTGTAGGTAATTACCCTGCCTCGTCCCACCTCTCCCACCCGGCACGCAGCCCACGTCTGCAGCGTGTGGTCCCCCCGTGCTCGCGGAGGAGTCGGCGGACACACACTTTGCAGGTCCCTGACTGCTCTGCGCAGACACATACRTTAGCAGCATTAAGTACACATCCGCGTTTTGCTTGCGCTCTGTGCAGCTTCGTTGGCGCGCTGACCAACAGCGGGATGGTTGTTGCATTGTGCTGCTGGTGGTCTCTYGAATGCCGGAGAGTTATAAATCAGGCGATTGTTTGATTCTGACACAGGAAAATGTTTTGGTAAACGCAGGAGGCTCAAGACTAGCTGGAAATGTCCCGAACTCCCATTGTTTGCAGACTGTAATGTGTGCAGGGGAAATCTGCAGCGTTCTTGTGACAAACCACAACAAGGAGCTTCATACAGCCCGAATCATTTACAGTTCTCATATAAATTATAACGGCTTAAGTGTTATTGAAATGATAAACAGCTTTTGCGTTCCAGACATTGCTGTGATTCCAGAAGGTGACTGTGTAATACCAGCTGAAGTTGTAGCATTCAGAAATGTTCTCTTCTAGTTTAATTTATCTCGAATATTAGAAAGAAGGGACTGTCCTGTGGTTAAACAGCCGGACAGGAGTCCGAAGGATGACCCAGTCTCATCCCAGGCTCTTCCACTGACTTCCTCCGAGATTTCGGGCAAGTCATTAAATCCTTCTGTCTGTTAGTGTCCCGTTCGTGAGATGAGGAGGATCTACTGCTTTTCCCTTGTCTGAATCTCCAGCTCGTGTTGTGTTTGCAGGGCACCAAACGGGGCCTCAGTATCAGATGGAGCTCTTGGGCTATACAGTTAAAAAGTTAATAACAACCAGCCATATTTCAGATAAAATGTGATTTGCAGTTTAATATGCTAAGCAACAAAAAAATTTACCAAAAGAATGAACAATAGTCTTTTCCATTTCACAAAATAATTTGCCAAGCAGAATAAGTACACCAGCATTTTTATAAAAACAAATTATAAATAATTGCTTTTTGCAATTTAATACACACATAGAAGGAGCCAAAAGAGTTCTGCAGCCACCGGGAATCTGATTTCATTGCCGATTTGGACTGTCTCCACAGTTTTTATGAAAATCCCTGAAGACTCTGCTATTTTGTAAACTAAACATGGCTTTTTTTTTTTTTTTTTGCTGGCCATGTGGATTTTTTTTCCATTCATTAGTGAGCAGCCTTCTTTGCGAACACAATTAGACAAAAGAATAAATCAGTCAACAAACACGGGACATAATTTTGGCAGTACCATGCTGTATATGCTCTTATTTGCTTAACCATATAAATCTTTCACCAGACTACAAATGAGACCATTTCACTCAATGGTGGGGCAGGGGAAGGGAGGGATTTTTGTTAAAGTGTTGAGTAACGAGAGCTCACATAGCTTTCTTGGCCTCTTTTAGGAGAAGGTTTCTCGACGAGGAGGCGTGCTGCACCGCCGTTCCCCGGAGAGAAGCGCGGAGGAGCGTTTCCTTTCTGCGAGCGCACGCCGGATCAGGCCGGGCCCGTGGCTTTGGAGGTTCACTTGGACAATTACTTAATGCGGAGGGCTTTGCCTCGTCAGGGCACGTTGGCATTCCCAATATTTGGGAATCGGTTCAGGACGCTTCTTCCCTTCYCTCTCTTGTATTTCAGAGCTTAAGAGACGTAACCAGTAAGACCATTCCCTGAATGTTGTATCTCCGTAAGAGTTCGTGTGTCCCCTTGCCCAAACGTCCGTGCACCACGCTGGTTTTGGTGTAGCATCCTCCTAATGCTCGTGCAAGGAAGGGAGGAATCATTTTATCTTCTTCCCAGATGGGGAAACTCGAGAGGCCAAGGACCAGATCCCACAAGGTATTTAGGTGCCTCGCTCGGGCCCTGATGCAGTTTGGACCGCGGTTATTTGCACAGCTGAGGAGACTGGCCACGTCTAATTGATAGCGGGTTTGAGCCTGAGAGATGCCGTTCACCGCTGTGCAGCACGTCTGCGCTTTTATCCCTCTTATGGTCTGTATTGGGGCTGTAAATCTCGCTCTGACCCTCGGCGGACAGGTGAATCCCACCCAGCGCGCTAGAGAGCAGGCGGAATAGTTCCTCCAAAAGCATAACCATTTTAAGTTTCCTCCGTGAAAAAATTCAAGCGGAGAGAAGGATTCAGGATTTATTTCCTCCCAATTCATCCACTTTCAGCTAACGTTTTCAAATGCTGGTGTTGCTGTGGGTAGATTTCCCCTCCCCGTGCACATGTACTTTTAGCTGGCCTTGCTTCCCATTCCCAGTGATTTAAGAAAGATTTCTGCCAAGTAACATAAACAGTAAGGCTTTACAATTTTTTTTTTAAAGATGTTCTCAGGTTTCCCACTCCATTTTTTCCAGAGATCACCAGATAAACAGGCCTCAGGAAAGATATACCAGGGAAGGCAACTATAAATACTCCAAAAATGTTAAGAATAAGTGTCAAGACTTAATGCATAGCTAATGGCCTAATCTGCAATTTAATCACAAGACATTTATCTCCTTGCTTGCTTTCACCATGGTCCCTCTGGAATATCAGTCCTTTAAAGCTTATTTATCCTACCCAAGAAAATTCATTTCCTATGTGCCATAACTGATTCCTCCCCACTTTTTACATTAATGTTTATTTTTTTAGTATGACTCATCAGTGACTGAGTGCTACCAGTGATGTAGGCTATGACTGATGCAGAAGGTGCCTTTAGATAAAAGGTGCAAAAGTCCTTCCTTGGAGATATTCGGAGCTTGTCTAGAAAAAAAATCACAGCTGAGCTGACGTGTTGGTGATAGTCTTGCTCAAGCAGGAGGTTGGCTGAGAGACCTCCAGAGGTCCCTTCCCACCGGCTGTCCCCTGGTTCTGTGACGTCTGGGAGCTGGAATCTCTGTTTTCGTTTCCCCTTTAAAATAAAAATAATGCTCAACCAGACATCCAGACTGCAACAAGTGAGCAAACAAACAAACAAACAGAGCCCCAAGCAAACAAAACCCAAAGAAGACATATGAGTTTTGCTTGTGTGTTTTAATTCCCCGATTTCTAGCCAGCCTGCCAGTATGGGAGGCTGTAACACGTTTTTTTTCCCCCAGTGCTTTGGCTTTGGCTAGTCGTCTGTGGTCTGAGTGGAGACACATGTGAGCATTTGCTAGCTCAGGCTCTCTATAAATTTGCAGCACCTGGCCCAGGGGGAAAAGGGAACAGCCTGAGATCTTGGCTAGAGCACACACAACTGCATCTAAGACCGAGGCTTGGTCTAGTACCTGTATAAATCTATTGCAAGTAGCACGAGGACTTGGAGACAGCCATTCTGTTTTAAGTTTAATTTTCCACCTTCTAAAGTAGAAGTGTTTTTCAAGAAGAGTCAAAATAATCATCTCTTCTGAGCCACACGTGGCAAAGAAGTGAAGGAGTTAAGGACTTGTGTCATGTGATCTCGCTTGGAGCGAAGTCCGATTTCAGCCGCGCCGGGATCCTCAGGCTGGTCCTCACTGGGATGGTCCCTGGAGCAAGGAGCCCACCTGGGACGAGGCTGAGGACCAAGGTCCCTGGTTCACCGAGCGGTTGTCTGTGATCCTGTCGGACAAGAAATCGAAGGGAAAAAGAGTGATCCCCAGCGTGCTGACTCAGYGTGCTTCCTACTGCTAAGCTTTGAACTGTAAACACGGCTTTGCGCTTTCTTACGCTCGGCGTCGCCAGCGCGAACGCGCCTTGGTGCGGTTCTTCAGCCCGGGCAGCCCGCAGCCAGCCGCGCCATGAGCGACCCAGCCGGCGCTGGGGCTGAGCGAGGAGCAGCGCCAAGGAAGAGCGAGAACGAAGGGCGGCCGGAGGAGGGCAGAAAGCAGCAAGTGATCCTTGTTGCCTACGTGATTGCAACCCTAGACCTGATCTTCGTGTTCATGCAGCTGGGAGTCATGCCGGTGAGTATGGCTTGTCCCGCTTTGCCGCTGCACCGCGCTCCTCTCCTTCAGCACCCGCGTGGCGTCCCGGGAAAATCGGAAGAGGTTTCCAGCAGGAACGAGAGGAGCATGTCCTGTATAGCGGGCAAGCTACGGCTGTGGTGTCTTCGGAGTGTCTGTCTCCAGAGCAAGTGTATGCAGGCAGTACAAGCTGCTTTATTACTTTGCTGCAGAAACACCTAGAGCCCCTTCTGGGCTGAGCGCCCCTGCGGCGGCTCTGCGCAGGTGTGGTTCGAGCCTCTCTGCTCCCTGGCTACATGGGGAAGCTATGGTAGGTGAGTGACCCGCCAAGCAGGCGGCAGAAGTGGGAGGTTTCAGCGCGGAGTGCGGTGCACACGGGTTTTTGTGGGAGTAGTAACCCAGCTGGGCGTAGGAGCCGTTGCTTCTTGCCTACTGACCTCTCCTCCCCCGTTTCCTGCTCCAGCAGGAGAGGATTTGAAGGGGAGATAAGCGTTGGCACGGCAGTCTGTCCTTGTCAAGCTGCCCTGCCTGTGCGTGAGGGGCTGYGGAGATAAAGCAGGACCCCTTGCAGGAGCCCGGAGCTGGCCCTGCCGCCAGAGGCGAGGCGTGCGCGTGCCTTGAAATAGCAGGAGGTGCAGGATGTGGCTCACCTGAGCGGTGAGAAGGGATGAGCAGAGGGACCAGGAGCCCGGTGGAAAACGGGAAGCTGCAGGCAGAGCTGAGAGGGAGCTGGGTGGTCAAAGCAAAGCATCAGCATCTTCTGTAGGTACTGGGGACACTGCCAGAGCCGTAGGGGAGGGTGTTGCAATGGTCCGGACGCAGGCTGTTGGGAAGGAGTACCAGCAAATACAGACACAGGCGCCATCTCTCTGTGTGTGCCCTGTATTTTGTAGCCTTTGGGGAGAGCTCTGTAGTTTCGTGCCTCTGGAGGCAAGCTGCGCCCTCCTATAAGCTAAGCTATAACCCGAGCCAGTTGGCTGAGAGACGGTTTTTGTGGCGGATTAGTGTAATCGCGCTGCACCATGAGAGCAGGTAGCAGCAGTTCTGTTCCTGCACAAAATAACTCTCCCTGGAAAGCCTGAGAAAGGCATAAACCCTGCTTTGATCTTGCTGTTTTCCAAGCAAGCAGTAGGTGAGACTACCCAGAGGAGGCTGGCTCCTGGCATGGTCTTTTTAATGTACCCAAGGGCTGGTCGTATACTGCTTAAATTGAATAGCCCAGTCTGTGGAAAGCAAAGCAGTTTTGGAGAGCACATCTCCGTTTACCGGACTCCTGTGCTTTGCCCAGCAGGACCAAGCCGAGCCGGGGACGTTCCTGGACCTGGGCGCAGAGCGCGCATCGGGAAGGCACCTGGTTTGGGTACCTCCGCGCCTTCAGTGAGCTGCGCTGAGCTGGCAGTCTAAACAGAAAGAAGCGAGTGTTTAGAGCTGTGGTCCTCCGCGTGCAGACGTTAAGCTCTTTATTCAGAAATATAACACTTCATTTCCCTGTCCTCATTTTTTGTTTTGTTTTGCTTGTTCTTAGTACTTGGCGAAGAGCCTAGGTTTGGACTCGGTTGGCTTTGGCTACCTCCAGACAGTCTTTGGTGTCCTCCAGCTCGTGGGAGGTCCCATTTTCGGAAGGTAAGTGAGAACGAGTCTCATGACCCTTCTCATTCCTGAAAAAAGCCAGGCGTTCTTATAGCTTAATAAAAATACTTTATTTCTAGTTCATGCTCCTGTTGAAATGTCTGAAGACTTCATAAATGGACAAGAGGAAAATAAATATTGTAATTACAAATACTGCAGCATAGAAGCGGCCTTTATATTAACTTAGCTACATTTTAATGACAAACACTTAAGTGTAACAATATCCTCAGGTCCTTAGAGCTTGAGTTCTGATGGTTTAATCTTGCGGACATTTTATAGCCATGTGTAAGCTTAGAAATGTCACATGACTGGGAAACCTTTAAAAAAAGAGAGCACTTATTTATTAATATTAAGTAGAGCTTTCAATGAAAAGAATGAGGCTCGTGTTATTTCTACAGATGAATGTTACCTCATCTAGGTCAGTGTGGTTAAACACAAAGTTAGAATTCGTCTAGATTTTACGTGAGTATTAGGGACTGATGTATCCACAAGCTCATCTAGAGAAATGCAGATTTAGACTGTAAGCCCTAGGGGATCCTCTGGCACGCAGTGCGCAGCACTTTGGGGACCCGATCTCCCAAAGCCTTTAGATCCTACCACAGAACGCATTTTTTAATAATTGTAAGTATAAAAAAAAAAACCTCTTCAGTACATCTTGGAAGAAAATTAATTCCTAATTCCAAGAACTGAGATGGTGTAGGTGACCCAGTTCGAATGATTTTACTATTATTATACAAAATTGGAGAGTAGTATTTCTGTTCTGGGCCTGGTGCCATCTGAAATTCTGGTTTTTGTCTATGGATGTTATTCACTAATGTCCAGAAGAGATACTTGATAGGAACAGGGAAATGGCATACAAAAATCTGTTTAGGCCTGGGCTCCCAGTGGTGTAGATGAGACTGAAGGTATGTATTGCCATACAGAAGCCAAAATTTGCAATGTAGAATTGAGATAAAAAGGCTTTTTCTAGATTTGCTAACACTTTCTCCTCAGCATGGAGGTAGATCTTAAACAAAAGGGGAGAGCAGTAAGAAATGGATATGTGGAAGTAGCTTACATCAGTTTTTCTTGTTCATCTTGACTGACCTTGCTGGACAGCCATGAGAAGATGAAGCACTGAAATTACTCTTTAGAACAAAAGCAAAAAAACCCTGGACTATCTAGTGAATCAAGGTCTTTAGGTTAGAAACAGCTAACAAATTTTTGTGGGTTTGATGTAAACAGAGAAGTTTTGACCTGTACCTCTTCCTCGACACAAACCCCTTAAATTACTTATGCTTGAATTTGTTTGTAGACTAGTCTCCTATACAAGGTACCATTTATCTGCTAACTGTAATACCAAACTTAAATAAAATGAAGAAAGGAGGAATTGGAGTGAAAAGCTTTACTAGGGCCTATCTTATGGTAATCGTAGTCCCAGTTGCTAAGACCAGTTTCTGTGGTACTCCTGGACTTTGTCCAAATTAGCGTTTTAAAATATCTTGCAAAGCCAATGCATTTAAACCAGGGAGTTGAACAAAACCTGAATCAAAAACAAAACCTGATTTGGCTGTTTCTTTTTTTTTGCCTTTCAAAGGGTAGCAAATTTGAGCCACTATTGCAAAGTCTGTATTGAACCTAAACAGAAAACTTTCTCTTTATTTTCTCTAACTGAAACCAAGCGAGAACTGTTGTTTTGGATGTGCTCTGGAAAGGAATTGGAATAACTTCAATCACCATTGGATCTCAACTGAGAAATTGGCTGGCCTGATTCCTTGGTTTGAACCAACTCTGATTTTCAAAGTAAAATTTGAGTGCAATAGATGCACTGAAGTTGTAATAGTGAGTTACTGCCCACCAGCTGAGCTGCTCTAACTGCCTCTGCCTGTGACAAAACACATTTATTGGTTTAAATGTCAGTGGAAGCAATTTCAGCAAGCGCAGTGAAGTGCTCGCGCTTGCGCGGGTTTTGGCCGTCGGCTGGGCAGCGGTAGCTGCTGCGCGTGCCTGCGTCCCCGCAGTGGGGTGGTTCATGTGGTGACCGCCTGTTTCAGCGCTGCACCTTGCACTCGAGTCCAGGCAAGGCCTCAGGTACTTTTTCAAAGGCACGATCTGGCGTTTCTAGCAATCCCCAGCGAGGAGAGATTGTCGCACTGCTCGGCGCCCCGTGAGCTGAGCTGCCGTGGAGATCCTGCCCTCTTTGGGGTGATGAGCGCTCCTGAAAGTTGATCCATTTGTGCTTCTTGCAGCAAATAGGTGTGTGTGTGGCTCGGGTAGTTGTGTACTGCATTTATAATGCCCCGCATAGTCCCACTTCTGAAAACCTTGCACACTTTCTCTGCCAGATTTGCTGACCAGTTTGGCTCCCGAGCTGCCTTGATGCTCTCCTGCGCCTCCGGAAGCGTCTTCTTCCTGCTGGTGTCCATCTCCACCAGCATCCCTCTCCTCTTCCTCTCCCGGCTGCCGGCAGTGTTCATGCATGGGATGCCAGGTAAGGTCGGTCAGGCTGAGGGGCTTCCCAAATTGCTTTTATTGCCCAGCTCCGCTCTTCTTGCTCACCTTGCTCGGAATCGACAGCCCCAGCAGCAGGAAGGGAAGTAGGAGGAACGCGTTGGTGGCTAGCAGGGTTGAAGCAGTGAGGACATGAGGCAGCACATACATTGGGCAGAGAAAGGAACGCTTGTCACCCGTAATCCCACATCTGTCCTGCTGCACGATCTTGAGCAAATTGATTGGATTTCCCCACTTGGGCATGGGCAGTGRATGCTGGCTTGCAGCACTGCCATCCCAAACTTCTCAGCTGCCTTCTCGCAAGCAGCTGGTTTTGTAGGGGAGCTTTTCCCCAACATGTAGTGCATATAAATCCTGGTAAAATGAGCGTATTAGTCAAAATGACACATGGTTACAAAAACGCCTTTCATTTCCCACCAAGCCATTCTGCTTTGGTCTGGCTTTCCTAAATGCTCCCAGTAAAAAATACACATTTGCCCAAGGCTGCAAGTACTCCGTTCTGGTAAGCACAGTTCCCATGGCCTAAAAAAGTTATGCCCACCCCTTAGGTCCTGCGGCAAGCTTTTTCACTGGATGTTTTTCCTTGCAGGTGCTCAGAAGGTTATTACAGATCTGACCGCTCCTTCTCAACGTGCCGGTGCGTTGGGGAAGTTGGGTCTTTGCTTCGGGATAGGAATTATCATCGGTTCTGCCCTGGGAGGTGTCCTCTCCACCAAATTCGGGTGAGTGATTGAGTTGTCCGGTGTTGACTTTGTTGCAACCACTGAGGGAACTGCTAAGGAGTATTTTGGGTGGGTTTTTTCCAGCTTTTGATGATATCTTATTCTTTGAGTGAATGTCTAACTGTGAGTGCTGCATTCTTGTGCTGGAGCAGGGCCTGGTACAAACTGGAGTAGCCAAAAGATTTCTGTAACTTCTACTAGTAGATTTTCACTGATTTTTAGCAGAAGGATTCAATAAGGCAAAGAACATTCCCGAACTGGATCCTATGGTAAGCCCACCCCTATGTCCTGTTGTGCCAGAAGGTGAGGAAGTATTGGCATCGTTACAGCAATGTTGGATAACTCGGTTGTAGACTCTTTTTTGCCATGCTGGTGATGGTAAAGGATCATACCAGAATTCAGTATTTTGTTTTTCATAATGCTAAGAAGAACTACTTGCTTTGTTTTTAAGGAGGTCTTGTTGAAAAGCTCATCTTCTGCCTTCCTGAATTGATATCAAAGTAGGAAAAATTAAAATAAAATAATAAAAAACAAGCTAAGTGAGGAAAATGAGTCCACGTTTCTCTCCCAGCTCCCTACTGCTTGAAGAATAGTGTGCAGAAGAGCAACGCACAGCTGCATGTCCTGCTGTTTAGAAGTGGTGTTGTACGGTTGAGAAATGGAAATTTCAGGCAGCGTGAAACTCGTGCAAAAATCAGTGTGCTTGGAGGGATGCCCCATGCAGAACAAGACCTGAGGAGAGCAAGCTTGGGACAGTGGGGGCAGAAATGAGGTTTAGCCCTGTCAAAGCAAGGGTTAGGGGCTGAAGCACATGGCTGTGAGCGTTGCCTTTACACCTTCCACAGCCCAGCACATCGTAATGGGCTGCTGTCACCTTTTCTTACTCTTCTTGCTTTTCTTTTGCTCTGCTTTTTTTTAATGGACTTTTGTTTCTGCGGATTCAGATTAGCATGGAAATAGCTTCTTTTTCAACATCTGTGAGCATCATAGTGGTTCTGTAGTGTAGGTTAGAGGCTAAAGATAATTAGGGGCAATTCTGGATTTCTGGAGTTCTGCTTCTCCTAAAGAAATTGGCGTCACTAAGTTTTCACGTCCGCTAGATGTCCCCCCCGGTCTGCGCTGAAGCGCCGGGTCTGCCCGCAGCCTCTGCTTCGTCACCGCCGCAGAGCTCCACTTAACGATCAAGTGAAGTCGTGTTATTCATTAAATACCAGTTTCCATGAACTTCAGAGAGCTTAGTGAAATAGCACTGATCTCAGTAGGCAGCAGATACGGCCCTTTAGCTTTTCCTGGCTTTGCTTTATGATCCTTTTGCATATGTGATGCAAAACATATGTAATGGTATGTAGCGCGGGCACGGTACGCAGGGCATGCCTGGTTACGGTACTGAGTGCTTGGTATTGCTCCTTCAATTCCCGTGTCGCTGGTGCCTGTCTTGTTTGACTGACGCTAGGCTGGCTTGGCACAGCCACGCTGTAGTCACTCTGTGGTCCCATAAAATGAAAATTGGGGAGGTACCTAATAGCAATTTAATTTGGGACTTGGAAGTATTTATAGATGTTGCTGCTTAGGTGTCTTCTAATTATTTTTTGTCAAATGTGATAACACACTGAAGGGATACGTTGATAAGTTGATTGGCTGCAAGTAAAGATTACCTCGGTTCTCGGCTCAATCCTGGGTTATATGCCCATATTTAAACACCAGCATTTAAATAGCATCGTTGTTTTGAGGAAGGATGGGGTTTTGCTTTCTGGAGTTGGTGCGTCTCAGCCGCTGGCTTGTGTYGTAGAAGAGGCGACCACCGAAGGAACCGGGCCCGGGGGAGATTTCTCCATTTCGGCTCCTTAATTTGCGATATCTGAGTGTAGCCCGGCTCTGGGAGGCTGGGGCTCGGTGTGGTCGGACAACACCGCGCTTTCCGGTTCCCCAGGCTGCCAGCTGCTTATTTCGGAAGATCCTGGCCCTTAGGTTTTCCCCTCACAACACAGCGCTGACAAAAACGAGCCTGTAATCACAGGAAAGTAAGGAGACCGTGCTTAAAAATCGCGTGGCTTCTGAATTTCCCCTGTTAGGGGGCTATTTCCTTCCCACCCGGCGGAGGGCAGCTTTGGCTAAGGTCCCGTGAGCTGCGCCGTCACTTGCGTTTCTTCTGCAGAAAAATGACGCAGTCTCCTTCTAAAATAAGCACATCTGGCACGTCATGGAAGAGCAAAACTGGGGATTTCTGTCCGCGCTGCGCTCTTTGCCCTCCTTCCCTCCCTCCCTCCCCGCAAAGCCGGCCGGCGTCCCCCGCCCGCTGCCGGCAGCGCTGTGCACGTTAGCGGTGGCTTGGATGCAAGAGGGGGGATCAAAACCAGTCTCGGTTCCTTAGCCGAAGTGACTTGGGTGTCATCCCACTGCGTTTACAGCTGATTCCCTTGAGCTGAAGGGGTGGTCTGTTGTTGYTTTTACTGTTAGGATAATATTTACCAACACTTATTTATTAAGGGAGCCTCAAGGAAGTTGGGTAACTTGTTCCAAGTTCCTTGGGATATTTTGGCTGTCAGATGCTAACCTCAGTCCGAGGCTATAGCCACCTGCTCCGTCGCTTCCTCTTCCTCTCTCTGAAGTACTGCTCTTTTTTCCATTTTTTCGAAAACTTTGGATGAAGCTGCAGCACAGGAAGGGTGACTTCAAGTCAGACCTGGATGTGTTTTGTCTGTGAAACATGGCTCTGCCCCTTGCAAATCAAGGGGTTGCTTGCAGGCTGTCTTCCCCCTATTGCATTTAATTGCTGGGAGCCTTTATCGTTAATATAGCCCTTAACACTCGCCTCTGTACAAATGGTGCATGCACCTGCAAAGGGGGAGCTTGCTGTGGGCAGGATGGTGGGCAGGCAGATTTATGCCAGCTGAGGATCAGATACAAACCAATTAATTACCACAAGCAGTTTTAATTTCAATCATTTGGAAAGCTTTTTGTGTTTGTAGGGTTTTTTGGGTTTTGGGGGGTTTTTTGTTTTTTTTTAAACTGGTGCTTTTTGGTGATCGATCAGTTTGGATCAGGCTTACGGGTATAAGTTCCTAGCTTGAAAACAGCTGCTGTGGTACATCCGAGGTCTCCAGATGCTTGGTAAGCCTGTGAACTGCTCCACAGATAATCCACCAAAGTCTGCTAGGAAAAGTAGACCTGGCGTGGGCTGTGCCAAGGTCCCCCCTCCCCACACACACGCTGGAAAGCTGCTGGGGGACTGCGGACGGCTGTGCACCACTGGAAAGAGGTGATTGAGTGCTGGTTGTAGACCTTCGTGTCGATGCTGTGGGTTAAGGGTGAATGGATAAGGCTGGGATTGGTTTTCAAAAGTGGAAAGATGAGCGTAGGTACAAAGGTTTCTTCCTTTCTTCTGGGGCTGTGATTAATTACCCTTGGCTGCTTTTCCTTTCTCCTTTCTTTCTAACAAGGACATAGAGCAGCTCTGCTGCCTGACCCAAGGTTTGTTGGCTTTCTATGGACAGGGAGGGGTTTCTTCATTTTAGTGACTCAGCTGTAGGCTCAAATCTCCCAGAGCAATTATTCTTTTGGACTTGGGATTTTCCTGGCCAAACCCCTTTGGTCTCTTATTTAATATTATTATAGAGAGGTTTGGGGATGGGGTTTTTTTTCTTTTTCTGTGCTATTATCCCCCTTCCTCAAGGGGAGAAGGAGGAGTTTGTTTGCCTGAAGTAGGGAATTACATTTTTTTTTTTCTTTCAATAAACCATTTGAGCAATGTCATCTGGCAGGGAACTTCTCGGGCGGTGGCAGAATGGAAAGACCGTGGGCGTTTCGAGGGCCAGGCAGGAGCGGGGCGCGGGGMGAGGGGGTTGCGCTCCCTTCCCGGACAAAGCGGGGCATTCTGCTGCCGGGAGCCGCTCCTGCCCCTTCCAGCACAAACCCCGGCGTTTCTCCGCCGGGGACGGCGTCGATGAGCCGAGCGGCACGGCTCGGTGACGCCGGCACAGGCGCCCCTTTGTTCCGTGTCGGGCGGCTTCGGAGGGTGAGGTGGTGTCCGCTCGTCCGGGAGCTGCGGCGTGGTCCGTCTCCGTCGCTCGTGCTCCGCGGTGCAGCGGCATCGGCGGGGGGGAAGAGCAGACCATTTGTCACGGAGCCGTCGGATTAGGGAAGGAGGAGAGGACCTCTAGGAGCCAAACTGACTTTTCGATCTGTGGCATTTGGTTGTGGCCTTCCATGRAAAAATAACAGACTGAAGGAGATTCAAGCTATTTCTTACTCACTTTGATCTTAATTTTGAAAGCCACGGTCCCCGTGATTATGTCAAGGTCTGCATTAGCCATGTCTGCATGAAGTGTTGTGTCCCCCATCCTTGTACAACTTGCTGGAGCAAAGCTGGGGTCCAGGCCAGCCTGTTGCTCTCCTCCATCCCCCGCCTCTGAGCTTTTCAGCTCTGACTTGTTTAACCTATTCCTGAACCTGAGGAATGCCTCGGCACGCTCTGGGTGGAGCTCAGCCTAATCTCGGGCATCTACGCTGCAGACAGCAGCACCTGAATTTGCTGTTCAGATTCTGCGTGGTTAACGCAGAGGTAYGGGCACCTCTGCAGCACGATGCATCTCCCAAAACAGGCCTGAAATAGCTTAGGGGGACTCTCTGCTTCTCCAAGTTCGTTTTTCTCTCTGTGACTGCAGAGGACCTCAGGTGCGAGTGGCCAGGGCATCGGTAACTGCTTCCTTGGCTATCCGGGGTTTGGTGGAAGCAATTCCACCCTTTGCACCCACACACGAGAGCTCTTTGCTGCTTTAACTCTGCTGGAAACTTGAGCTCTGGCTGTCCAGGACATTATCCCCGTGTTCATGGTCAAAGTCCTGGAGTTKGTTGCATTGCCAATGTGCATGATGTCACCAGGACCCAAGTCCTGAGCAGGAGTTTATCCCAACCGTGCTGCCTTCACGTGGCAGGCAGGCTCCCTGCAAGCTCCTCCGCTGACCCTTCCTGCCCACGGACCTCTGGCCGAGAAAGGACCCGAGCTCCCGCTGCTTTTAGGCCACCAGTTTTAGAGTTAGGGCCACCAGCTTCCCCCTGTTTACCCCCTTGAGGACCACACTGCAGGTGTGAAGGTGGCCTCGCTCAGTCTTTGTGGGCCTTGGGTAAACCGGGCTCTTTCTTCCCTCCTCTCGCTCCCGAACCGTCCTCCGAACGTCAGCGGCAGGATGCTCCTCTCCGGTCATTTACCCATCGGTGGGGCCCTTTCCCAAGGGAGGAAGAGCTGGGATGGCCGCGGGTCCCGGGGTGCGGATCCGGCCCTCGAAAGCGGCTTCCCTCCACGCTACASCACGGTGCAAAGCCCACGGGGGCTGGGTCGGTGCCGAGCTACGGGGGCTGCTCGGGGGCCTCCTTCCCTCGCAGGAGCTGCCCTTTGCCTTCCAGTCCTCCGGTGGTTACCGCAGCACGAGGGGYGCTAGGAAGCAACGGGGACGAGGGGGGAAAATGTGAAAGGGCTAAAGAGCGAGACAGCTCCCCAGRCTGCTCGCCCTGCTTTCGTCTCGCCTCTGCGCTCGGTGCTGCGTGATTACGGCTCTTCGAACGCCGCAGCCCGGGCTGCCAAAGCGCTGGGTTGCTTGGAGGTGCGGTGCCCTGCGTGAGCGTTTGCGTGAGGCGGTAGCAGATTTATCAAGCCTAGTGTAACAGCCCCAAAGATTACATGTTTTAAAAAAAAAACAAAACAAAAAAAAACACAGAATCTTATGGAAAGGCCCAAAATATTTTGGTCTGGTCGCCCTAGTGGAAGCGGCATCAGGGAGCAGTGCTCGACCCTCGCTGCGCGGGTTACACAGTGCTCCAGTGTCTGCTCGTGACTCACTAGCGCTTCCTCTGCTCTTCCCACTCCTGGAATATTYTGTGACCGGACAGCAACTCCGGCAGTGTCACTGGGGACCAAATCGGGGGAAATACTGTTTTCTTTGTTAACACGAAATAGAAAGCACAGAATAGTCTGTGGTTAAGTCCCTGAGCTGGGATTTGGGACTTGACTGCGCCACAGTTTTCCTGTGATCTGAGTAAGTCGTCTCATCCCTCTGCACTTCTGTTCCTCATGCATAGGATGGGGCCGTGAGATGTTTTTTCCTTCCACCCTCATCCGTTTATGGTATCGCTGTTTCAGTTACGCAGTCTTTGGGATGCGGCCTGTCTGTCACAAGGTGTGTGCATGCAAATACCTACCGCCTTAGGGGAGCGCCTCCAGTTTTTCCTGGACTTACCCTCTTTTTCTGCCTCTGGCATCCTGAGCAGGTAGAGTCCTCGCGAGCACAGCTCGTATCCATCCTTCAGGAGGGGGTTGTTTCYGATCGTTTATTCTTTATCAGAAGCAGATGCTAGCATTTTGCTGCTTCAGAAAAGCAGCAGGGAAGAGCGAGGTCAGCCAGCCCTACAGGCGGCGGGGCTGGGGCGGCCGCCAGAAGAGGGGGGCCGCGTTGCAGGGCTGCAGAGAGCTCAGCCTCGCAGTAGGTCTGGTGGCAACGTGGGTGGAAGAACATTACCCTTGGTCCTGCGAGCACGTGACGAGGCGCTCTCCTTCGGATTAAAAGGGTCAAGCTTATATCTAATTTTGATGTGCTTCTGCGAATGCTCTCCCTGTGGTGGGAGAGTCTGGTGAGCCTGGGGCAGGAAGGATGTGGTTCTTGCGTGGGAAGGAGTATCAGATGAGGTAGGGAGGAAAGACTGGGATGAATGGAAACGTGCAGCTTCGTGGGCGTGCGGAGAGTGGATCGGGAAGGAAGAGGGCTTTGGGGCAATGACCTCTGGCTTGGGGATCTGGGGGGGAAAGGCTTAGCACTTTGAGATTTGCTGAGGCCTCGGGGGCAGCAAAGTTGGTGCATCAAGGGGCTTGGCTGGAAGGAAACAGGGAAGCATTTCCAAAATTCAYGTTCATTTGTAGAGGAGGGAAGAAGGACCTGCTGCTCTCCTGTTTTACTGCTGTCTGAAATAGGGCTGCTGGAGATGGGTGGAGTAGCAGCACCCTCAGAGGGGTTTGGGGGCCGGGTACTAAACCCTTCCCGGCGCTTCTCTCCTGAGTGGGGCTGGACACCGCTGCCCCGCGGATGGAGAAGAACAGGAGACCTCTGGGACAGGGCGCTCGGAGCCAAGCGAGCGGTGTGACCTCCCCATGAACTGCCCCAGCATCCGTGGCTCCACCCAGGTTCTCGTTTCGTTGTAATCTCRTTATGAAACGCTCCTCGCGGCCGCTGCACCAGGCTGCGAGACCAAAGGCATGCGGAGCATCCTGGCAGCCACGCAGCCGGAGGGCAGAGCAGTTCCTGAATGGCCATCTCCACGCTCACCCGGGCGCTGTTGGGGCTTGTCCTCCCAACCTGCCAAGCTGTGTGCTGTCACAAGGAAGGAAGGAAGGAGGTATCTGCAGTGTTGGGAGGGAAATGCTTTCTGCAGCACTCAGGTTGCAGACTCCCAGCCGCCTGTGTTGTGCCGTGTGGTTCAGGAAACAGCACGGCTGGCGAGCAGCRACGGCAGTCGAAGAGGAGGGCTATGCCGGGGTGTGACTGCGGAGGCKGGGTGCCATGGTGGGGGTATATCACGTGCACAGGGTGCATGGCTGTGTGCTGAGCCCGCAACAGGCCTGCGGTGTGCAGTGGGGACCACATCGGTCCCTCGGGCCAGCAGTTGGCCACTGCTGCCCTGGTGCATCAGAAATGGTGGTATCAGCACACAGCGTTGCCCTGTTGGGTGAGAGTAACTTCCCACCGCAGGTCACCTGGCGTCTCGTGGACATCATAAAAGGCCCCATGGGACTGTGTGCCATTTCGGGCGCAACTGAAGGCGCAGACCATGSTGGACACAAAACAGGGCAGCTGGCTGGCTGGCGGGGTTGGAAGGAAGGGAGGAGCGGCGTGATGATGACAGCACCTCCCGAGGTTCACGCTCCTCTTAGTCCAGGGACCGTAAGGGCACTCGCTTTCCTGCAGCTCCCTCAGCACGACCCCTCTCTCCTTGAAGCCTTCCTCCACCAGCGTTCGCCCCTTACCGCAGCGCGGCAGCTTTGGGGAAGCGCCGCGGCGTGCCTCGCTGTCGCTGGCTGCGATKTACTCGTGCTCCGGAGGCGCTTTGGGTGTCCTGGGAGAGATGGGGCTGTGTGTTCCCTGGATGAATTTGCTTTGCTTTACAAACGTGTAAGGCGCTCTGCTCTCCAGCTGTTCCCTGAAACAGAGGAGCCGTGACTTGGCTTTTCAGAAATGACTSTGGTCTTCTCAGTCTCCCATTCGGGGATGGCTGACATGGGTTTTCAAAGGATAGGAACTTAGCACTCTTGGAAATCTGGCTTGTTTAAGGTAGCTTGAGTTCAAGATCTAAAATCTCTGAATGCTTTTGAATATCTGAGGCAGCATCTGTTTTTGTTTGTTTGTTATTACAGTTAGTRTTGCTTCAATTTTAATTTATTTTTCTTCACGGAGAGGAGACTATATATCTAATCCTTTGTGGTCTGTAGGCAATATTAACTTTCTTGGTCTCGCTCAATATTCCTTTATTCCCTGGTTACCCTAGGCTGAAACTTTTGGACTAATTACTTCTTGACAAAACTTCGCTCTAAGTCCTTTTGAAATCTGCACTGTCTCTACTTTTGTGAGATTTGACTCACTCCCGTTCTTACCCTAGGGCGTGGGATCTAAGACTTATTCAAGTCACTGGAAGTGTTTCCTTTGAGCTTTGTTTTACATCAAGCTCTGGGTAAAGAAATTTGTAGAGGAAGGAGTGAAACCTCCATGAACCTAGAAGAAACCTTCTGGGTGCTTTTTAAGGAACAACTAGAAATCCCCTTGKATGCCCCACCTGGGGGACATCTGAGAAAGGCTTACAGGAGGCCAGAGTCCGAAACACAGTGGCTGAACTTAAAAGGTAGCACTAAAAACACTTAATGGTTATCAAAGCTGAGAAAAGTAAAAGGCTCACGCTTCGTATGTTTAAGCTCACTTCCTACAGAAACTTAGGAAGGCTCTTTCCTAATACGAAGCTATAGAGCAGATCATCTATATTCTAAGCTGATTGAATTTCTTCCCATCCCCTTTTTGACTGTASAGGCCCAAGTGGATATTAGAGGGTGGATCGATTTGCTGGCCAATATTTTCCAGTACCGTTCTGGATGTGTCCCAGTCTTCTAGGAATTACTTTTCCTGATTGAAGGAGACCCACTTTTAGATGGATCTGTTGAAATTTAGAAAAGAAATTTTGAAATCCTTGTTGAAGAACTCCTTTAATGGAAGGAGTCTGCAATAATGCGTAATTGAAGCAGTTTGCAATAATGTGTCATATATATTTACATGGTGGTGGTTGGTGACACCAGCCTCATGCCTCACACTTACACCCACGTGTGTTCTCATTGCATGCGATTACATGGTYGGGGATAGCTAACTGCTGAGCTGTAATCTGTCCACCCTTCCAAAAGTTGCATCAGTTTGATTTCACCTTGGTGCTGCGTGGCAAGGGCATCTCTCAGAGGGAGTCTCTTGGCCCATGAAGGAKTCACAAAGCTTTTCCCCTGTGTTTGTATAAAGCCTGATTTATTTTATTTTATAATTTTTTGGTTGAAGGTTCAGTTGTGGCAGGGAAGAAGAATTTGCAGTAGATAGAAAAGTATATCTGTGGCATCAAATTGCTCCGAATAGCAGTGGAGATAAGTGGTCAAAAGGTTCCCAAAAATACAAACACTACATCTACTATTGCACCATCCACTATGAGCACATCCCAGTTTGCCCTTCTCCAGCTGCACGAGTTCAAGCTGTCCTGTGCTCGTGAGAGGCCAGATGCCTAGGTGTGTGCAATGGGAAAGGGAAGGCAATAAGCAACCACGTTCACCAGTAGCCGAACAGGACCCAAGGTCGGGTGGTATAAAACCTACTGCTAAATGACTCGCAAGAATCGTCCAGCTAGGAGATAACGCCTCATATATCTGCACGCCTGCCCTGGCAGAAGGACGCGAGAGCGTTCCTGGCGCCAGGCAAATGCGGCACGGTCTGGAAGTAAAGCACAGGAATGCAAATGACGTGCCATAAAGGGGCAATGAARCCATTTGGTGGCAGACCTGGGCACTTCTCATTGTGGCCCATGATATATTTCTGGACTTTGGAAATGAGCCATCCGAAAGTAAATATTTAGTCAGCTCTGCAAGCTGTCTGAAATGCATGACATGCCGGCGGCAGGGATAGTCTCACGGTAATGAGGCTGACTTTTTCAYTTGCCAAATGTGACTGCTACTAATAAAATGTAAGATCAGAAGAGACATAAAGATGTGGGTGAACTTAGATAGGACATTGTTGACTGCTCCATCCTGGATATTTGAATTGTTGGCAGGAGGAGACCAGCCTGCCACTTCTGTGAAGGGTTTCTGCAGGGCATAGGGAGTCCTTCCCCACCGTTTCTGGCCCAGGAGGGTTGTGCCTCTCGAAACAGATCCTGCTGCCGGGGCTCTGGCACACAGCCGAGTGTCGCTGTCACTATTCAGCCGGTGGACATGAGTGCAGATGTTTGACCTTGGGTTGGGACGAGGTGGTACTTGCTTTGACCAAAAGCTGCAGCTCTAGCTTGTGAGGGCAGGGACAAGCGGGTGTAGCAGAAAGCAGCACAGGGTCCCAGCRCGGGGCGATGGGCATCACCACTGASGCGCAGGGGGACGTGCAGCCAAACGCCGAGTGGGCATCTGCATCTAACGCTTTGAGTTAAAATGAAGCAAACCAAGCAAAACCTTGGGAAGGAAAATGAACTGTTTTACAGCCAARGCTTAATTATGTTGATCTAGCAGACTCTCTTGCGACAGAAGGGGCTATCGGAGGAGCAGCACATGGTGCTGAGGAAGAGGGACAGAAGGCAGCAGCAGCAGAGAGCCGCCGCTTGGACAAAACCTGGCTGAAAGCAGAAACCCAAATCTCAAAGCCTGGCTGTTCAAAACCTGCAACCCAAACTGTGTGGTTTTTGAATCCAGAACCTGGGTTTTAGTTCAGCTGAGAGACGAGCCAGCTACAAAATGTGGATCTGGGTTCAGGTTACAATTCTGCTCCCCAAGGCTATTCCAGGTGTTCAAATACAAGCGTTTGGCTCAGGCCCATCTCTAATTAGACATATTCTTTAAAAGTATTTTCCTTCCTTGGCTCCTGTGCTTTTGACTTGTCTCCACTAGCCCGCTGTGCTGTGCTAGAACAGAGTTTTCTGGGTATATTATATTAATTGGGCTGTTTACACACCTGGTTTCCTGCAAGAATAGACACCTAGCTCCTTCTTTTCAAAAGTCTAGCCCAGAGGCTGTAAGCAGGAATTGTGCTATGTCTGGAAAAGCCGAGCTGCTGCTTACCTGCTCTCCCTTAGGCTGCGGGAGCAGCAGCTGCTGCGGACATGGGTCAGCTGAGCATGGAAACTGGCTTGTACTCTCTTCCCACCATTCCTGTCCTCCCACCAGCTTCGTTCCCTGGAGCTGAGGAGCCACCTCCTCGCTCCAGCACCCGGGGAGGGTTATTGCCTTTGAATGTGACAGTGAGAAGAAGGGGCCCCACCTGGCTTTTGGGTCAGCGCAGATGCCTATTTTGCCTCATGTATGAAAGCTGGCAGTGTCATCCTGGAGCTGTGTCCTGTGCATGACTGCTGATGGGGCTTTTCCTCTCCAGCTCTGGAGTAGGACTAAGACTCAAAGTAGAGGCTGCYGTCTATGCTCTGCAGCTCTGGTAGGGCTCCTTGCAGTGTCTCAGAGCTGCAGGGGCACTTCTTTTATACCTGGCATGATTAGAAGTCCTCCTAATCCTGGCTGAATGACAGAGGCAACTGAAGTATCTTCCCCGGGATGCATTTTTGCATACTTCTTGGGGAGGAGACACCTGCAACATTCAAGGTCCATGAATAGAAGAGGCTGTGTGGAGGAGGTGGAGTTTCCCTCCAAAGTCCTTCCATGAATTTTGGATGACTTTTGYACACAGGGCTTTACCTCCCATTGAGCAAAGGTTTGTTTCTGTCCAGGCTCCCCAAAAGCTGTGATGGATTCCTCATCCCTTATACCCTTCAAATCATAGCTGAGGGGCATCTTCCTTAACCCATCGYGTAGCTCACAGAATGACTGTGGAATGGAAAGGTGGAGGGGTGTGGTGCAGATCAGGTGAAATGGTCCCTCGTGCTCCCCTTTGGGCTTAAAATATACAAGCATAAATAAGTTCTGTTGCACAACTTTGATTTCAAAGCATAGGAGGAGTAAAAAGGCAGCACAAAATCATCTGGCTGCTGCTGTCAAGGATTCCTTCTTCTGAGACAGGTAGCGTTGAAAAACCACGTAGTGTCCCTTGATGCTAAAAACAGACCTTCAGACACCCCTGGGGAGTCCCCTTTTACACCAATGTAGAGTCTGCACATCTTTAAAACACTCTGAGTTTGTGGGCATGGCATCAGGCTCTGAATCTCACTTTGCAGTTACTGTTTTACTGGATGGCCTTGAGTTTACTTGGCTGCTTCATTTCTTCRGAGAAGGTTCCTTCAACTTCAACCGGAAAATACCTGTTTAGCTTTGTGAAAGGTCCCGAGTGTTAAATGCCAGGACTGATGTGCTGTTGTGGTCTGCAGCTTGTGGAACATGATGCTGCTGTGCTGGGCCTTGGCATGTTTAGCTTTCTGCGCTTCATGAGGTTTCCAGAGCACCGTTCAGGAAGGTTGCTAGAGCAGTGCCTCCAAGGCAGGTCCTGTGCTGTTCTTTGGGAAGGGGAATGGAAAAGGCTGGGAACAGAGGACAGGAAATCAAATGCACCTTAGGGCAAAATTTGCTACCCAACTCCTGGCCCATCTAGGAGCTGAAAGTGTTCTTCAAATTCTGCTCCCAAGACACTGAGCTAGAGGCCAAAATTAAATGTGAAGATGCCGAATGAGGAGTAGAAGAAGCGATGGAGGTGCTTGTGCTGTGGAGGTCTTCCAGCCACCCCTTCCAGTGCCTCCACAGCTCCTGGACAYCCAGCAAGCAGCGACTTTGTCGTTGAAGTTTCTGTTGGTATTAAGTCTTACTTGACTGAGTTTTGGTTATGTGCCACAAGCGAGTGTGATGAGCTGGAAGGGCTGGGAAATCTCAGCTGTGGAAGGAGGCCCAGAAGGACAAGGGTGGCAGGTGTTCTCAACCAGGCTCACGTCACAACTTTTTGCGGAGTGAGAGAGCTTATTACATCACCCCAGTTACCTTTTYTCCTCCTGCGTAATCATGCCCGTCAGCCAAAAGAGAACTGGCACTTTTGCTAGAAATTGGTGGCTGGCTGGATCCAGCRTGCAATGGCATGACTGTTCGTGCTGCGCGCTCTGCTCATGCGAATGGTATCAGATCAAACAGGAAATTATTTTTGGAGCAGTGAAGCATGTTGAAACCTAGCAGAATGCAGCTGTTTGCGTAACCAGAGTTTTGGGAGAACTGTCTCAGTCGTTGCCAAGCAGTTGACTTCCTAAACTGGTGAGAAACGGTTTCCCTGTTCCCAGAGGAATGAGCAAACCCCCTCAGGCTTAGTAGGCTGGGTTTGATTCGGCATCCATCGTTCCTGTAATGTCTGCTTCACGGCTACGAAAGCCTCTCGCCGCTTCTCAGCAGGGGTCTGACCGACTTGATTGCGACTCCCCAGATCACCGTTCAGCCCTCTGCTCGGAAGTAAATGACCTGCAAAGTAAAGACYGTCCAGAGTTTCAAATGCTTTGCAGTTGACTCTCAACAGAGGTCTAAACCTGGTCAACTGCCCGTGCTTGAAGTGAAACATCAGTTCTACCTAAATCTGACTTTCTGCACCGTGTTTTGCAGGGCTTTGGCATCGGTATGGCCTCTCTGTAGGTAACCCCTAGCGCGTGGGCTCTTYGCAAGGATGAGTCTTGGCACGCGCTCTGCTGGCACGGAGTCTGTGCGTTGGCATCGCTTTCCCAGCTTAGCTCTTTCAGCTGCTCCAAAGAGTCCAGCCCCCCATTAGGCGCTTCGAAACCGGACCGTTTTCGCTGGTCAGCCAGAATACAGGCTCTTCAGATCCTAGGAAAGCCAAGTTTACACGAAGCAGGTTGGCAGCGTTGCTTGGCTTTCTGCAGTAACGCCTCTCTGCTCGGCAGAGCTCTTACCTCTGGCTCTGAGCATGCTGGCACTTCTTCAGTTTCTAGCAATGCTGTTTGTACCTTTTTCTGCCTCCCTCGGCTGCGGCGTTGTTACAAGGTAAGGTCCAGTCGCTGGCCGTGTCTCCCCGAGATGGCTCCAGCCACGTGCTGAAAGGACTCGGTGCAAACAGGTTTATCTCCCTGAGCTGCGCTTGACTCTTATTCCCTCATCCCGGAGAAGGAATGAACCCCTTAGTGCTGCTAAGCCTTCGAGAGAGTAAAGGCCTTCATACGTGCCATTCATAAGTACTTTATGCATGTCATTCACAGCTTTGCTTTTTTTTCCCCTCCCCTCCTGGAGCTCCCTTTGCTTTCCCAGTTTAACTGCCCGAGGTGGGGTAGTGCTGGCTGCACCTCCTGTCTCCATGCCTTTTAATGTTTCCTTTCTTCTTTTTCCCTCCTCAGTGAGCAAAGCCTGGCTTTTCCCTGGCGCGAGCTATGACAGCTCACCCCGTGCAGACCCCTGGAAAACCCCRGCGTTTGACTTTGGTTTGCAGCAACACGAGGCTGATGCCGAAAGCTGAACCTAGCAGSCAGCTGCACCTGTGAGGGCCTGTGCGAGACAGGGTTTGTTAGAAATAGAAGGAAACGAAGGGGGTGAAAGCCAAACAGAATAAAATAGAGCTAAGATGGTTATCTCAAAGCAGACTTTGGTGTACACTGGTTAAAAAAGAAAAAAGTCACAGGGCTACGTATGACTACAGTTCCTGTTGTTTGCAGTGATCTTCAGGGTGCTGCTGCCTGGGATGACTACATTTATTTGAACTGCTTTTTTTCATTCCTGTCCCAGGCCGGTAAGGGATGTGGGCACGTTGCTGGATTTGAAGGACATGGGTGGTTCCCCCCAAGTCCGTCATTTGGCCGCACACTTTGTTTGAGGTCCTGCCGCGGGAGCCGCCTCTCAGCGGCACGTAGAGTAGCTTGCTGCTCTGTAGGGTCCTTCAGAGCAGAGCACTTCATAAAACAGCGCTGTTAATGTTAGGTTATGTGTTTGACTTGTGTGAGCCGGTAAGAATGAAATAAAGCCGCAGCCAGAGAGAGGCCGATGGGCCTGGCGCAGATGGGGTTTAAATTCCTGCCGCCAGAATCAGATGCTTGCACAGAAGGGAAGGACCGAGTCAGCTTTGAGCGATTTCAAAAGCTTGATAGGGATATAAAGCTTTTTTGTTTGCAGACTTATTATGTCATCACTTAGTCATGCAAATGTCACCCCGTAAGAAGGCCCAGAAGAAAGACTTTTCACATTACCGCCTTGTTCTGGAAAACTCGCTCGCTGATTATTCATGACCGCTGGCTCCTTCAGCCATATGCCTCTYTCCTAACTGCTGCATAATGGAGAGAAATTCCCTGACACACTGAAAAGGGGGGGGGAAAATCCAGCACACAAATTGAGTCAGCCTAAAGTATTCAGAGCTTTCCAGTTGGGTCATTAAATTCCCATACGGCCTGGTTATAATTAGCATCGTTGCCCGTTGCCTCCATGGGTGTTCGGCTTTGTTACCRCGATGCAGGCTGCGGCAACAGAGCCGCCCTCCGGGTCAACAGGGGCCTTGCTGAACGCTGGGATGCGGTATTTTGCTCTTCTGCCTAAGAGTTTAAGGAAAAGTCGGTAAAGAAACYGGTAATTCACTTTACAGTAGCCTGGTATGAAACGAAGGGCCAGGACCGGGGTGTTTCTCACTGTCACCCGGCAAAGGGGCGCCAGGCTTCCTGGCGCCGATATTGCGTGCACCTAAGGAGGTGTCTGGTCAACGCACAGCCCGCTTGAATTCCTCCAGCTTTGAGTGTGGGGTTTCTTTCCCTGTTTTTTTAAATTATTTTCTCCTTGTYGCTCCCTGCGGGGCATGGTTGTGCCCTGCGCCTTTGCTTAGCTGCRCGGTTTTTGTGTTGATTTGATTTGGGAGGAGATGGGACAGAGGGTCTGCGCACCCTCGGGAGGCTCCAAGGTGCCGGTCCATCTCGAGTGTCCTCTCTGCTTTGTGTTTGCCCTGTATTTATTTTCTTTGCTGTGGTAAGTTGACCCAAATTGTTGTGAAGCTGCTTCCTTTTTTGCTGAAGTTTAAGCCGTTGCTGCTCTTGAGCAGACGGGGCTGCACCTTGGGGTTCTGGGGTCGGAAAGGCTGTGCCTTTATAAAACGGTGTCGGGCTGATGTGCCTTGGGGATGGTGTGTTGATGCCACCGGTGTCTCTTGCGTTCGCTGCCCGTGGGTCTGAGGAGGAGGCCGTGGCGGTGGGTTGCGCAGGGCCCTCTTAAATGTGGGACGGGCGAGCGTTTTGTCACCTCAACAACTTTTGACTGAAGACCAAGTGATGGAAACCCGTGGGATGGTGGTGGCTTTAATTGGCACCTTGCACTTTCCTCYCTCCAAAGTATCCCTGTGACAACCATCCTACAGAGCTTCAGCCCAAATTTCTTAGGACCTAAACTGAAGTGTTTTGTGAGTTATACACCAAAAGGGTGTCACGTCTTCTGACGATAAAATGCTATCTCTCACGTAAAATGAGGTCAATATTAGCTTTAGAGGCTGTTATTCCTGCAGTACAAAGGAAGGAAGCAGCTTCAGACTTTGAAGTGCGGTAAGCTCGATTCATTTTGGTTTAAAATCGCTCCAATAAATCCCACTTCCTCAGATAAACACAGCGCATAAATCTGAAGCGGTGTCGTTATTTCTCGGGTGATATTTTACCAAAGGGTGGCTGTAGGGAACGGCTTAATTTCTTTTGTCACCGTATCGCTGGGATCATTTCAGTTCCGTTTCAGTGGAGCATGAGACTAAAAAGAGTTTTATTGTCTCTTTGAGCTGCCTCTTGCTCTGAGGAATGAGGATACAACGAAGCCAGGGCCAATAGCAGGAGGACAAGCGAAACATGTTGAGGCTTGTCCTGCCCGATGTTTTCCCTGTTTCATTTTTTTTTCCTTGCAGTTAGCGCTGATGATTGGGATTTTCCAGCCGATAAAGTCTTGGTTAGCCTCGGGGTGACGTGCTCCCGGCTAGATCCGCTCCGGACGGCTGGATGTGCCGTTTCTTTTCCGCTTACCTCAATGTCTGTCGCTCGGCACTCTTTGGTTTTCATATTCCCTCTGGGAGAATTTTTTCCATGTGTTTGGTGATTTTTCAGTAATCTCTTCTCTTTTTGGTTGTGTTTTGATTTAAGAGGAAATAGGGCTGTGGAATGAATTAAAGGCAAATATTAACCTGACTTAAAGCAACAAAAAATGAACATCGCTAAAGCTTTCCAATGCTGTGGCGTTTTGCTTTTAGGACTTCTCGTTAGTAGTGCAATTGAAGTACAGCCCTTGTTGGCCGTATGTGGAAATATGGCAAGTTTTACGTAGTTGGTGTCATTTAGTAACAGGCTGCCTTTGTCTGGGGCCAGTTCAGCAGCTAGCCTTGATTTGTATCTGGGATGAAGCATAAAGCTGCTGTTAGTAAACCCCTACCACTAGGTCTTTTTCCATTAAGCCTCATCTCCTGCTGCTGCTTGATGGCTTATTGAAGGGGAATTAGTTTTGAGTCTCTTCCTGATGCAGTCGATGTCTCCCGGCATGCCTTGGACGTTTGCGCTGAGTGCTGCCGTTCTCATGGGTTTTGTCGGGCATCGTACCTATTCTGCTGACAGTGGGCCAGATCTGGGAAACCGTTTTCAACTCGGCAGGGTTCCTCGCGAGTAAGTCCTGAAGTAGCGATGGAGATGTCACACGTTCTGGAAATCCATGTGTGCGTGTGCGCTAGGCGGTCTTCTCCCATCAATTTTCACTAAGTATGCAGTCTTGGCGATGCATCGTAAAGGCGCCGCAAGAGACAGCGATTTAGGGATTCCCATTGCATAAGCTTTGCGGCTCTGTCACGGTAAAAGGCTTTCGGGGAATCCAGGTAAAAGAAAGAGGAGTGCGAAAGTGCAGTCCACTGGTTGGAGCACACTTGCATGTAAGAGACGTGATTTTTAGTCCATTTCCCCCTCCAGCTTTGTGTGATCTTGCCGGGGCACTTATGTTTTCTGTGCGTCGTTTCCCTGCCCCTACCCAGGGCTTGTTAGCACCCCCATAACCCATGGGGGGTTATGAGGATAAATGCACTCAAGTGTGACATTTTCAGCTGCTGCTGTTATCAAGGCTTTGTACAGGGCCTTGGAGAGTAAATAGCAGTGGTGGTACTGGGTAGGGCAGCGCAGTTGCATGCTCTTCAGGATCGTACCCCGTGAAGCTGCTGGTAGGTCTGGAGATCCTTGTACCCGGACACCCCACGGTTTCCCTGCCGCTCCGTACAGGTGCACTTCCCACGGGCTCTTGCTTGGCAGCACTTTGAAGCCCGTGTTCTTCTGTGTACCCATGCTGACAATGAAATCGGGATGAAATCATGTCATTCTTTTTCATTGTGCCCAGGAAAGAAAAAACCCACTAGTCACCTAAGTAAATAATTTCCTCATCAACCGATTTTTCTGTTTATGTAGGCATATTTGGTGCGCACTAAAAGCAGGCAGCTTCTGAAATGCCCCAGGATATCACAAGAGCCAGTCTAAAATCATTGTCGCTGCCAAGCGCTGAAGAACATGGTCCAGTCCGGTTGCTGCTTCGAGTTGCCTCGTTCTAGCATCTGCCCTTGTAAAACGCAGGTGGTGCCTAAGATGTCATGCCAGAGAGGTATGTGGCCTCTAGGTCTTGCAGCAACAGGTGGCTTGAAATACAAGTCGTCTAGGTACGGCGAAACCAACGGTGCRGTGGGCCACTGCCTTGCTCATTGAAGCTGCAGAAATGCATAATCAGAGGTTTCCAGACTCCTCTGCAGAGCGCTGGCTGTTTGCCCGGTGCTCACCCCTCCTTGTTTCCAGCTGCTAATTTGCAATTAAGCACAACTGAAAATACAGTAAATACTCTGCTGGCAACTTTCCTCGCAAGTCCGCCAGGTAGCTTGCAGCTGCTGTCGTGTGCTGGCGAAGGGAGCAGGACTGCGCCGTAAGCGTGCGGATGGGCGGAGRGGCTGCCATGAGGCTGGCTCCGATGTGGTTCCCGGCAAGCGCTCCCGAAAATAGCAGTTCGGCGTAACGCAGCTGCGGTAATCGGCATCCCCGTAGGTGGTCTCAGTAGCGGGGCCAAGACTAGGTGTGGTGCAGGGAACAAACGAGTCTCTTCCCCCGAGGGGTAGTGCCTCCAGTGCAGAGCTGCGGTGCGTTAGGCAGAGCTTGAAGTGCAGCTGCCGCRCTAGGTCTGCGGTAAAGGCTGTCCGTGTTCAGGGCTTCGGCAACGCTGAAATCCAGAGCTGCAGAAGACGCATGGAAGACCCTGCAAYTGCACTTGACTGGTATGAAGAGCGTTAAATGTCTCTTCAATTCAACGCTCCGAAAAGTGCAAGCAAGTTCAGTTAATATTTAACATGCTTTTGGCCCAAATCAAATTTCTTTTATTATGTAAACAAAGTATTTGAAAATACATCATTTAGTGCAAAGTTTCTTAGCCATTCGCTGACCACTGTTTGCCCTACCACCTGTGTAGGGGAGGAAACTAATGCAGATATGCGAACTTGCAACTCTGAAACACAGAGCAGCCRCCTTTCTGAGGGTATTTAATATGCAGAAACCATCATCATTATGGGATGAGAGAAACAAAGTACTTAATTGAGAGAGTTCAGTAAATATAGTAACAGTGAGACCGCTCTTGGTTTGAACACACGAAGCCTGCCCCAGCAAGCAAACTGTGTGCTTTTAATTAATGGTTTCACCCTTCTGCTTACTAAAATTGGATGACTCACTCGTATGCAGAAGCCTGTTTCTGGGGGCAAACTGTTCATGAAATCAAATCAGCGGCACCACATCCCYAAGGCTCTGTCTTTACTGGAAAAAGGGTTGTTTTTAAGGGGCCTGTTGTGTGGCCAAGGAGWTTGGAGCAGAATACTGGAAACGGTTCCACTTGTCACGTGAAACACTTAATTTGTGACTTCTGGGTATTGGCGTTCTGGTGTTGTTTCCCGTAGAAGACTAGCCTTGATATGTCCTATTTCTGTCCCATTATAAGGCCTCGCTAGACAAAAGGCGCTGGAGTCCTTGATGAAGCGTGTCACTTTTCTCGCACCTCGGGGTAGAGGGTGCTGTGACTGCTTATGAAGGCAGGATCAGTCTGTGCCTTACCGCCRGTAGGATGTTGCATTTACAGTTACCTCCAGGTGAAGAAGTAATTTGTTTTGCCCTGGGATTACCTTGCTTGAAAACGTCATTCATGTGAATGCAGTCCTGGTAAAAGACCAAATTCAGCTGTCAGACTTGGCTAGTCAAAGCCGTCCCTATTCACCTCCTTAGCCTTTGGGTCTAGGGTGTGGAGGGAGCGCTTAATTTTGCATGACATAACTGCTATCTTCGGTCGTAGCAACGGTCTCTCCATCTCTGGAGCTCAGCGTCCTGCTGACAGCAACGACCTGTGGAGGTGGCTCCAGTCCCCTGGTGGGAAGACACCGTGCCACCTCTAGGCGTTGGCAAAGCAAGTAGCTGCCTGCGGCATCAAGCTGTCTGCCCATGGTCCTGTTTTCTGCTTGCCCGCCCCAGAGTCCCTAGAAGTCGGGCTTGCTGCTGCCGCTGGGGAAGGAGCCAGAGCACATGGCGCGTGTGGCTATTTTTGGAAGATGGGAGAGGTCTTCTTGGAAGTAGCAGCCACCTCCTGTCTCCTTAGTGTCAGCAGACACAGCGATCCTGGCTCTCCAGCGCGCTCTTCTTGCTTTCTTTTCCAGCCAAACCCTACCCCTTCCCCTCGCAGGAGCCGCCAGGCCTCCGCCCCTCGTCCTTGGGCAGCAAAATCCAGCTCTGCCTACGCTCTGCTTGAGCCAGCTCTGAGTAAGCGCATGGGGATCAATGAGAAGTAACACATCCAGCCGGTGCCAGACTTGCGTATCCCCCAAGCCGCTGCTGTGAGCTGAAGCCTGACGTGTAGCGAGTGCAGTCCAAGTTACTATGGCAAATCCTCAACAGCTTCCTGCCCAGCTGAATCTTTTGGAGTCTGAAGCGTTGTAACCTCGTAAAAGCTAGCAAAAGCTTGAACTCATTCAGAGATTATTTTACCACCTACGGTACTCTGTGAAGTCAGACATGCTGTAACATATGATTAACGATGTGTTCAGCTATGAGTCACTGGGTCGTCTAGCAAGCACTGCTCACCTTCGAACCAGTCCGTGCGTGGGCGTCCTTACCCAAGGACACACCCGAACTGGGGATTTTAATAACTCACCACGTTCTGAACTTGGAAGAGCAATATATGGAATTGTTGCTTAATTAAAAAAAAAAAAAAAACCCAAAGGCTTTACCACCCACCAGGAAACAAACCCCTACCATGAAGAAGATGGTGTGTGTGTGTTGGTGGGGGAAATGGGACCCCAAAAAGCTACTGTTACCTTGCATGGTTGTAGTATCCAAGAATCTTGTACCCCAGATATTGAGTAAACGGAGACTTTCCCTCCACCTAGAAGTGAGTACCTGGAAATTAAGAGTTGCTCAGGATCACAAATGTAAAAGCATGTTGGTCCTGCACGTGTACTTTTTATTTCTGGATTTAAAAACGGAAGTCAGCAGCATGCAGTGCACTTTAAATCTTCAACTCGGCTGAAGCGTCACCATTTGACGTGGATGATCCTGTCGCACTGTTTCCCCTTGGAGTGCCCTCGGTCTCGTGTTTCTGTCCAAGCTCTGCTCTCGTACCTTGCTTAGCCCCAGGAAGCCAGCCGAATGTCATGGTATAGGTGCCTTACAGAAGACATTCCTTGAAATGAAAAGCTTGCACTATAGATTGGCAAGAAAAAGGCTGAAAAAATCCACGCCTAAGAAAGGGGGGATTGTGTATTTTGTATTAAATGTCCGCTTGATAAGGTACATGAACAGTTCTTGGTCTGAAATGTAGAACTACTCATTTCCAGCTGAATCTTCCAAGCGCAAAGTGAGAGTTACGGTTATTCTTATTTATTCTCTGGAATGTTTAAGGTTTCCAGGAAAAAAACAATTTCCAGGGAATGAGCAAAAAAGACCCTATCTCTAGTTTGTGCGGTGGTGGGAGACATGGTTTTGATTCCTGCTGCAGAGGAGGAAATTGCATTTGCATCTCTCAACATGACCTGAGCAAAAGATCTTGAAATCGCTTTGTTGTTTAAGAGGGTGCTGACACTAGCTGCGTTATCTTGTGCTTTGAAGGGAAGATGCTTTCTCCAATAAAAGTCATGAAAAGATGCCTAGGGAAGAATAAAAACGGGGCAAACTTCACCAATTACTTTCTCGGCCTCCAAATATTTTCGGCTCGGGGATTTTCTGAGATGAATGTGGTTGGTGACTCTAACCCTCAGTGGATTTTTCCACCAAATGCTTGTCCCGTCTCTCCTTTAGCCTGCTCGAGCCTTTTGTTTCCGCAATAGCAGTAGCAATGAGCCCACAGACCTTGTACGTGTTGTGGAAGGGATCAGCTCCTCCTCTTCGTCCTGAACCAGGCTCCTAACGCCTTTGCTTGGTGCTTCCCAGTTCTTGCATGGGAAACGACAGTGACGGTCGCTTCCTAGCCCCCTTTTCCACGCCGCTCACGAGTCTGTGGACCTCTATCACGCGTTCCTAAGACACCTCCTTTCTCTTCTCTGTTGTGCTCTGTTTCTTTTGTGGTAATTCCTGATGTTTGACTAGCCAAGCACTGAGCTGATGGGTTCACGAAAGTGCCTGTGATGGTCGGGAGGCCTCCCTTCTGAGTGGTAATAAGCAATTTGGAAACCATCATATCACACGTGTGAATTTAAGACTTGCTTTCCCCCCTATGCATCGCTTTAAATTTATCTATGCTGAATTTCAACTGCTATTTTTTTTATTGCCTGCTAAGTCCTGTTAGGGCCATATGCAGTTCCTCGCCGCCTGCTCTTTCCCCCGCTACTCTTTCAGCTTTGTATCTGCCGCAGAATTTCATACCTTGCTGCTCTTGCTGATCGCTCACAGGTCGAACAAGACAGGTCCCAGCCTCGCTGGCCATCCGTCCCCGCTGTGAGCACTGACCATTTACACCTGCTGTCTGATTCCTGTCTTGGCCTGCCCGTGCGCATCCCGGAGCAGGGCTGGAAGCCAGATGTTGCGAGCCCCCGTTCAGCGAGAGCGGTTCATACGCGGTCCGTGTCTAGACTCCCCCGTCTCTAGACGCGCAGGGTGAAGACTAGATACCAGAGTGAGCAAGCAACGCTTTAGTCAGCCAGCTGGCTAAAGTCTTTTGGAGGAGTGAAGCTTACTCCCCGTTTGCTGTAAGTGCATGTAAACGTGCAGGTGTTCGGTGCAGCCGGCTATGCCTACGGGAAACGTCTACGGGAAAAGCGGTAATGACGCACACGAGCGCGAGCTTGGGATTAGCGAAGTGCAGTGCTTTGAGATGGGGTGTTTTACCAGAAAAGAGCAGATGACAATAAATGCCACTCGGGACGAACGGCAGATTGTGGACAAAGCATGCAAACCCGCCGGCGTCTCGTTCGAGCGTAACCGATACGCCGCCTCGGGCAGTTAGCCGAGAGGCTGCCGAGAGCCCGGCTTGGCCGGGGCCGGGGGCTGGCGCAGGCAGGCTGCGCTCGGCTGCCGCGGGATGAGCGTCCTGCCCCAGCCGCCCTGCTCACCCTAGTAGCTGTGTTGCCGCAGGATTTTGCTTGTGGAAGAAGCACGTTTTTTTTCAGTGCCCGGCGCCGGCGTAAAGCGCTCGGCGTGTTTCCGTAATCCCCTCCGTGCTGGGCTGGCGGCACGGAGAGGAGCGAGCGTCCTCCGAGGGGAGGTACGCGGCCGGTCGCTCCGTGGCGCTTGGGACAGCCGTGGGCTATCCATCGCTATCCGATGGTACTCCGGGTTTCAATGAAATTTTGTGCTTGCTTTTTGTCTTTAGGAGGAGTCTTAGCAAGAGGGAAGAGATGAGCAGTTCAGCATCTCTGCAGCGTGGCTCGGGGTGAAATGGGCTGCACAAGCATTGCCAGGGCAGTAAAACGAAATGCCTTGAACTGAACCGTCGCAAAGTTATGCATCACTGAGTCACCGTAAGCTATGCGCTAAGTTTAGGCATCCCTCAGTTATCAGGAACATGATGCCTGTTTGCCATTGACAGAAAACTGGCCGTTACTTGTTTTCTAAAGAGCACAGAGCTATTTACTGGAGAACGTGGTTTGGTGTCGCGGTTTTACCTGAGCCGGTTTTTGTCTTTTTTTTTTCTTTTTTTTAATAGCTAACCCTTTTTCTCCTGTAGCTCCTCTCTAAGGGTGTAAGTGTATGAGTGGATAGTGTAGCCGGACTGCAATCAAAGAAATATTTTGAGAGTCCTTTCAGAGCTCTTGAAGGAATCCGGAGCGGTTATGAATGCAATCTTTATGCAGCGTTGTTTTGAAGTAGGAGTGAGTCACTAAAAAACAATTTGCACTCTCTCCATGCTCAACTTTGACTTTATTACAAAAAAGGGGAAGCAAACAGACAATTCCATTCACTGCAGAAGTGCACATCGATCCTTTAATCCTGAAGGACCCGCTGGGAACGGCTGCCTCCTCAGAGGAATTGCTGTATTGACGCAGCATTTAACTGTGCAGTTACACACGCGTGCACACACACACATTCTCCCGTAGTTGTGTGTGTGTGTGTGTAAAGGGAGAAAAGAGATTACGGTGCACGTGTAAACCTCGCAGAGTGAGGGCCAGCTTCTCCCCGGACGCAGAATTACCCCCAAATGACAGGCTGACGCTGCCGTGGTGTGACGGGTTGGTCTGCAAAGCGCCGGGAGGAATGAGCTGGGTGAAGCGTGTGCCTCTGCTGGGAAAATTGCTGCGTTTGTGTCTGTTCCCACCCTCTCCTTGAAATCTCATTTTCTTTCATGCAAGTGAAGTCCGTGTTGTTAAAAACCTGAAGATGTTCCCCATAAACATCAAAATCCCGTTGAATGCACATATTCTGAAGCCTTCTGTGCTCAAAACCCTGCCTTGGCGTGCACGCTAGAAGCGTGTGCCTTCGACGTTACGGGCTGGATCCTCCTCCCATTTGCATTGCTATAACCTGGGAATAACTCCTCTGGCATCGTTAGCATGCAACAAAAGTGAGAGCAGCTTAGGGCTGATGTATGTAACACGTTGATTCAGAAAATGAGTCCTTATTGTGTTAATTTGCCTCGTACTAATCGGCCCTGATGGCACAAGATGACACTTTTAATTTTGGCTGAGCAGAACCACAGGATTGTGTTTTGTCTGCTGGCTTTTGAGTGGAATCGCTGACATTAAGCTGCCTTTTACCTATCTGTGAATAATAGGGGTGTTTTTCCTGATCAACATATGTCTGGAGTGGAGGCTACTGAAAAATACAAAGACCAAATTTTAGTCTGCAATCTGTTTGATTCCTCGTGGAATAACACGTAGTGCTTTCCTGCTTTGTCTCATCCAGGAAGCTTGATACCCACTGGGATTTACGGTCATCTGAAAGTAAATACAGAAGGTGGTTAAGCATTAGATGGGAAGAAATTCAACCTTGTTCCAGTCAGCTTTGAATGCTTATTTTTTCTTGGGTTTAATCTGTTTACCACGACATTATTATTAATGGTTTCATCATCAATTTTGCTTTCCCACCAGCGTTAAGGATGGAGTTTCCAGACGGGAAGCCCTATCTGCCAGCCGCTAGTCCGTTATAAATGACCACAGGCTACAAAGCGAGTCTTGAAATGCGAATGCTCCAGTCTCCAGCAGTTTGCGCAGCAGATAAACGGTGCCCTGCTCACGACATCCCACGTTTCGCGGCCCGCGTGGACAGTGTGCCGTTTATGGCTTGCACGCAGCGGGCAGACCCGTGTTTGTCATAGGCGTCCACGAGGGCAGAAACGGTGGGGAGATGCCGAGGTGCCAGGTGCTGGCAGGGTCCCGTAGCACCGCTCAGAGCGCCTTCTCCTCTTGCAGACCCCTCCATCTAGAGAGGTCCCTCTAATGCATCCGCCACATCTGTGTAATTGCCTCAGGGAAATTAAAAAATAAAGCCAGGAGGAGCTCTGCTAGCAGAAAACCCAGAGAGAGAGCGAGGAGCTCTGCCTGCAGGAGTCAGCAGGGGAATCTCTCTCCAGATACAACAGAAGCAAAGAAATTAGAAGTAATGTGCTGAAGAACACAGATAAAGTTACCAGAGTTATTTTGACCATGGAGCCCTTGCTGCCTCAAAGAGCGCTGAAGGCCGTTAACCTCTATTAATCAGTAAGGAGCTGAAGCCGGCTGTGCAATGATCTCAGCTGTGTAAACTGATTTGCCCTTTTGCTCCTTTTAATTTAATTGTATTAGTTCTGCCTGTGTCCTTTGTTATTCAGCCCCCTCAGGAAATCTGCTTCTGATTTTGGCAGGAATTACTCTGGTTGCGGATGAGTCATCTGCTAGCAGCCAGGAGGGCCAAGAGCAAGCACAGGAAGGGGAAGGGGATGTAAAAGGGTCCGGTGGGAGCAACCTGCTTAATTTGCTTCATTTGTCTTATTAGTGCCACCTCATCCCTTCCTTGCAAAACTTCCTCTGATAAGCCAAATGGACAAAATTGGATGCAGGCTGTAAGAGAGACTCCCACTGATTTCGGCAGAGCCAAGGTTTTGTGCTTAAATCGTAAAGGGTTTAAGACCCGGGAGACGTGCTCCACCGAGCTCTTCCAGCAGTCGCCCGGTTGTGCCGGGGAAAAGAGATGCTCTTGGACCACGTACAACCGCACGAAGCTGTTCATCGCCGCAGGGAGATGGCTCCCAGTGTAATTTAAGCAGCCGCTCCCCTCCGAAGGGTGTCAGCATCAGTCTGCTTGCGGTGCGTCCCGTCGAGCCTGACTGGTGTTAGTCTTGGCCCAAAGGGCGGACGGCGGCGTTTGCCCCGCGCAGGGGAGCGTGAGGTGAGCATCTGAGGTCTCCCCAGGCCAGGCCGGTCCCCTGCGTTTGGGAGGAGCGGCCAAGGCTCCTGATTTTTGGCTGTAGCGGGGAAGAGGAGCTGGTTCTGCTCCTGCAGATGTCCTCTTGTGGGCAAGGAAGTATTATCGGGCAGAGGACTCGGATCTCCTCCTGGGATCTGCTAGCCTCCATCCCCAGCAACCACAGCAGAGCGGTTGGCAGCGCTAACCCCGGGCCGTTTCCGCTGCTGGTGGCACTAGGGTCGCGTCGCCCCTTCCTAGAGAGCTGTTCCTCCGAGCCGCCGTGGGACGCGACCCCCCTCTGCCCCCGTCCCGCTTGCGGGATGCCACCGCCCTCCTCCTCCTCGCCCACGCCGCCGGGCTGCAGCTCCCCTGCCGGAGCGACGGCAGCAGGCGACAAGCGATCATCGGGGTGGCCGGAGGTGACGGCATGCCCGGAGCTGCAGAAAGCTGCCCAGCGCCGCAAGCAGGGCCCGTAACGCACCGCTGGCACGGCTCCGCGCGGCACGGCGCAGGCAGGCCGCGGTCTGCAGGGCTTCCCGTGGTGGGCGGCAAAGCACGTCTCCGTGGCCGCTTCCCTTCCAGGACCGCGGCTCAGCTGAAATGCTCGGCATGCAGCAGCGGCGGCCGGGCAAACCCCAGACTTCCTTCTGGGAACATCGAGGGCTAACGGCAAAACCTCGCATTTCGCTTGTCGCAGGCACCTGAGATGATCCGTGTTTCGTTTGCAAGGAGAGCCGTTTCGTTTTCTGATGGACGTGTTGATGCTAAGTAACGACGCGATGCAGCTCAAGTATGGGTTTGGGACCAGTTTTCTGCAAAGTGGTTGCTATAGAGGCGTTATCTGTAATGGGGGGTTGGCCTTGGGGTTGTGGCTGGGAGGAGGAAATGGCCAGTAACCAAGAAAAGCAAGTTTATTGCTGGGAGTCACGAGTTCAGCGTGCAGCGGCTCTACAGCTCCGGCTGCAGTCAGCTCTGGTGCCAATTCATAACCGAAAGACAACGGACAGCGTTTTGGGACCTGCGTACTTGCGCGTAGGCCATCAAACCTATCCATGCCCAGGTACCAGGGCAGGAGACGTCACTTTCGGGAGTCTGGGGAACCTGCGTTTTCCTCGGTGCATTCCCAGCATCTCCAGAAAGCATTTCAGTGCTAACATTTAGGCTTTAAGACGTGGAGCGATGGCACAGACAAGTTTTTCACCTCTGTATCCCTAGCGTGAGCGGCCTGGTGTGTCGGGAAGGCGGGTTCACGAGCGTTCGTTTCGCTTCGTTTTCCAGATGAGCAAACAACCGAGGGTGGTTTCCTCTGGGCGCAGAAGCGTTACCTCCGGGTCCAGAGTCCGTCCCTGCCGGGCAGCACGAGATAACGCGGCGACCAGCCTGGAGGTGCAGCACTGGTACCTCCTGATCGAGAAGTGGCAGTGCTTAAAATGTGGAAAAAGGGGAGCTTTTTCCAAAATTACAGAGAGCTGTGGGTAAAAGGAGGTGTTTGGGGTGATTTGGAGCGCTCCAGGCTGTTCTGGGAAGTGTGCTTTGAGCTTTATGTTCTGCCTTCACTGGGTTTCTCCGAATTCGGAGTCTGGCTGTACAAAATTGCATTAATTCATTCAGGCAAGTCCAGTTTTTCCCAAATATGGAAAATTTCAAGGTTGTCCTCTCCCTTTCCCAGCAAAGAATTAGCAGTCATATGCTTTTAGTGAAGTAGGACATTGTTGCTTCCTAGTTTTATTGGGGGATCGTTCACGCGTTGCTGGCACTTGCTCTAAGTGTCTTTTGAACTAAAGAGTAAAACATACTTACACCGGCGTGTGGGAGACTGGAAAACCTCAGAAAAAAAAATGGGACTGTGGCGGAAATGGTTTTTCAGTCCAATAAAAATTTTTGCGATTATGCTTTTTTTCCATCTCATAATGAAAGCTTGTAATATAGAAATCAAAAAAAAAAAAAAAAGCTAGCTGGAACCACTTCTTTCATCTTTCTATCTGGCTAATAAACTTACCCTATGTTATAAAACAAACTAGAAATTCAGGATTTCTTGGAGAGAAATTTGCTACAAAAGAGCTTAATTTCAACAGTTTGGGAATTGTTTGACAGGTAACTTTTAATCAGAAAATGGTAATCTGTACTTTAAAAAAAAAAAAATTAAAACAATCCAGTAAATGAATAATTTTGTGGTCCAGGGTAGTTAACAGAACAACTTGGCAGATGGATGCAACAGGTCTAAATTATTGCAGTAAGTCCATTTGCAGGAAGATATTATCTACCTTTGTTGCTGTTAATAATTAATGGGAATTAAAATATTCAGCTGGGATATTTGCAGTTGCTATTAACAGTAATACATGTGTGTGTGTGTGTATTTTCTCTTTGATGCTTTTTTTGGTTGTTTGCACCTCAATCCTTGCCTGCCTTGCTCTGGGACTTTGATGATAACCCAGTAATACTCTGGAAATTACTCAGCCTGCGCCTTTGTCTAGCATGGAGGAAACTCGAGGCTTTTACCATTAGTGTTGCTAGTTCTTCCAAGGGAAAAATATGCCGCGGTCTGACAAGGAAGCCAACAGCAGAAATGAGGGGTTAGCCGCTCCGCTATCGGCGCGCGCCCGGGAAGCACGGCTTAGCCGGCGGCTGCCCGCTCCTTCGTGTCCCGTTTGCAGAAGGTGCAGCCGTGGGACCGAGCCGCCGCGCGCTCGCCGCCGGCCGTCTGCGTGGCCTCGTGCCGCCCGGAAAGCGCTCTGCGGTGAAATCCAGCCGTTTCTTTGCTAAAGTCCCAGCTGCTTAAATTTTTATATCCCAAAGAGACCGTTGCTGTCTTGTAGAGTTACCCCGTACGCCGGCCTTTGGCGTTTTGACTGGTATTTCCTACGTCAAATCTGCATCCTGCGGAGGCTTTAAGCCTTACAATCTTACAAAGAATTGCCCTGTGACTAACAGGATTTCCACGATGGGGAAGGCTTTTAATGAGCAGGTTTAGCGGATAATTGCTCTCACTGTTAAAAACAAAACGTACGTTTTCCTCTGTTTTTGACTTGTCTCCTGCGTTTCAGTCTTCCAGCCCTGGATTTTGTTCTGCCCTTTTTTCCCCCAGAGCTAAAGCCCTTCCGAGTCTGCAGCCTTCCCCCGTGCACTTAAAGACTAGGAGGAGTCCTTTCCTACTCTTTCCTTTCGAGAGGATAGCGGAGATCTCTCTTCCAAGAGGCAGGATATTTAAGGACTTCCTACTGACTCTGTTGGCTTTTATGCAGTTTGTACTGGGGTTCTTTGGGTAATTTATAGTTGTTAACTTTTTATCCTTGTAAAATTACTGTTAATAATTGCCGTTAACTGTGTCCGCATCTAAGGATGTGGCCCCACACCTGTTACAGATCCAAAGCTTGGGCCTCTGGCAGACGGGTGAAGCGGGGTTGGTACGGTTTTGGGCACCTTCAGACAAGAGGTGGTGCATCAAAGTGCTGTTTACTCTCCTCCTCAGACGGTTTTGTAGAGCATGTTTGTTATTCCCTGTGGCTCCTTTTCAAGTGGTGTTGCATCTCCGGTGTTTTCAGTCCTGGCTGTACACTGGGCTATATCCTACCATCCTTAATCATCTTGAGTGCTTCCATCACCCCGTAACTTCAGCTGGTTTCACTGAGAAATGCCAAGGAGCGCGATAATGCTTGCAAGAATAAAACGGGGAGGATCTGGCCTGCTGTGGCTCCTGACAAGCAATTACTGTGCCGTCCGTGGGAAGATTTCTAAGCAGCATTAAACCAAGAGGGGCTCTTTGATACTTAGAGATTTAAAGGAGCTGCGACTTCAGGGGGATTGCTCTTCACCCACGTAAAAGCCGCCGTGTGCCAAGGTCTTTGCAGGGCTGATGTGCAAATGTCTTCTGCTTATGACATTGGTCCATTTACCTGTGTTTTCTTCTGTTTGCAGCATTTTTGTCCCTATGTACGTTGGGCTGGTCGGAAGCCTCGTGAACACTGTGATAGTCATGGTCTGGATGCCTTCGCGAGCTGGGCTGAAGTCAGACCATCCCGTGACGGAGCGCAGTAAGTATTTAGCGGTTTCGGTAAGGAGCACCTCAGTCCTTCTGGAAAAGGCTTATAATTAGCCAGGTGAAACGCAGCAGCATCAGCAGGGCTATGGGTTTGCACCTGGCCTGCGCAGCCCCCCTCGCCGGGGTCAGCGTGGCCACGCGTGGAGTCCAGCTGGTCTCACCGGGGTCCCCTGCGCAGACCCAGCACCAGCTACCCAACCCTGCTGCCGGCAGAGAGTCGGCGCGGCGGAGGCCTTTCTCGGGAAGGTGGCTGCGAACCTGAACTGGCAGCCTCAGTTCTTCTTGTTTCCTGCCTCTGACCTGCATAAATAAAATATTATTCAATCTGTCGTGTTCCCAGGCCCGTCGCAGTCTGGCAGTGTGTTCAGCCTCCAAGAAATCCTACGCCTGATGACGTTTCCGGGAGTAATGGAAGTTTTCATAGTCAAGGTCTTGGCTGGACTTCCCATAGGTAAACCTCACCCATTGCCCCTGATTGCTGATGTACTTAAAGTGAGAATATGTACAGTGTAAGCCAGGCTTGTCTCAGGTTGCTGAACGCGCTTTGCATTTGATCGCGGAGGAATGAAGGATTCAGCTCTCGGTTCAATGTTACGTATTACCAAACACTCTTGGCTACCTTGGGTCAAAAACCTGAGACTTGATTTAAAACAGACTACTTGTCACAGGCTTCTCTTGGGACTTTTGGCAAAGCACTTAATCTCTCTACCTGATCCCCTTAGCCGTAAAAGGATGGTTTTCTCCGCTTGTCTGTCATTTCTGCTTAGGCTATAAGCTCTTCAGAGCAGAGGCAAATCATTCACGCTCTGCCAGAAACACTGAGGTCCTGATTTTACTTGGTGCTTTTAAGGGCGAAAAAGTATATATATCCTAACTTTTTTTCCAACAATTAAAAACTGCTTCTGGATTAGGCGCTGTTGTCAGAGAGGCTCTGTTAACCGTTGCGTGCATGCAGGGGAGCTGGTAGCTTTTTCTCCCCTTGCATATTGTATGCAGGGCTTATTATTCAACCCTACATCTCTTCTCTGAATATTCTGCTCCGTTTTCTTGTGTCGTGGTAGAAACCTGCCATTACCTCCAACGTGTCCCAAACCTGCCTGTTCTTCTGCTTCCTTTAAGCCAGTTGCCGTCTTGGCACATTCCATGTCATCCGATTTGCCTGTTTATGTGTATTCTTGGTCACAATTTCATCATCTTTAATTTTGCCTACCCTCTAGCTTCTTTTTCCCCTGCTGCTTGCCTAGAGATTAAGTCAGCATGCGAACCTTGCTAGTAGTGGTGTAAGGAAAGGGTGATGGTCTCTGCCTCTCCCTGCAGAGTCTGGGTGGCTCTTTTCCTAGACAAACCTGAAAAAAGTGCAGTTTCTCTGCACTACAGTGTCAAAGATTCACTTTTGTCCCCATCAAAACACGGGGAAGGTGCCTGGCTGTAGGCTCAGAAACTGCTTAGGTGGGCGAACGAACGAATGCTCAACTTCTGCAGGACGACAGCAGTAAAGAGCCTTTGAAAATGGGTCTTTTTGGAAGTGGAGGCATTCAGGAAAGCCAAGGCAAGCTAAAAGTGAAAACTGTAGAGTTAATGCGCTCTAATTTTATGCGTGATTCATATTGCATGGAAATTCCCTTTCTGAAAATCACTTTAATTTGCTGTTGCTTTCTGTGAACAAGCTAAGACACTTCACATCCGAGTAAGGATCCTAAAACAGCATTTGATGTACCTTAGCTTTTACATTTTGCAGCTTTTGCTAATTCGTCTCTGTCTGGGGAAGCCCTGGAAGTTTAAATAATGTGCAACGTCATTTACAAATAAATTTCTGATCTGTAAACTATAAATTCAGTTTACAGGTGAAACTAGATTCAGCCATGGAGAGTGGCTGAATCAGAAGGGGACGGCATTTCTGGGTTTGGCCACGTTCTTCTGTTATTCCTGGTTGAGGCCGTGGGGAAACAAGTTCAGCAGGAACGTTAGAATAACATGCAGAGAAGTGAAGGATTTCTGATTTGTTTTTTCCTGTTGTGTGTACTTGGCGTTGGCTGAGAGCAGTAATGCCAACCGGCCCACAGAAAAAAAATCCAGTACCTTACTTCTGATCCCTTCCCTCCTCTCCTTCCCTCGTGCTGAATTGCTTTTTGGAAATGAGGAGGATGATGGCTGAGTTGGATGCAGAACTGTTGGTCACCAGATCCTGCCGTATTAGGATAAGGGCACATTTGTTGAAACTAATAGGAGACCAGTTTAAAGAAGATACAAGAAATGACATTATTCTTTTTCACAGCAAGTAGTGGACTTGTGCAAGGAGGTTGTGAAGACAGTATCAGCTGGTTGGGAAAGGGGTTAGCTGGCCAGCACGTCCATAAATAGATACCAACGGACTGAGGCAGGGATAAACCTTTTTCCAGGTTGGGGCAGGAGGAGATCCAGACAGGGGCCACGTTTGTGAGCTCTTCCCAAACAGCAGCCCCTCCTGCCATCCCAGGAGACAGGATACCGGTGCCGTGGGCTGGTGGCTTTCCCCAGTAGTGCATTTCTTAGGTTCTTTTGAAACTCAACTTTAAAACTTCATTTAAAGAAAATGTTCATAAACTGGCAGTGTTTCATAGAATAAGGTAGTCAAGTGACGTTTTAGGAGGGTTTTCTTTTCCGATACTGGCTCATCTCTCAGCGTAGAGCGTCATTAGCTTCTCTGTTTAAAATTCCTGTAGCTGAGACCACATCCACATGCAGTCGGCACTATAATTTCCTGTGCGCTTTCCTTTTTCCAAAAGATGGGCAAGATGCACTTTGCTTTAGTCATCGCTGCGGAAATGCAAATTCCTCGGCGTTGTAGGACACGTTCTTCGTTTCCTGTGCGCAGCAGAAACTCATACCAAACAAAAATAAACACTTCCCGTCCAAACAGCGAGGCAGCTTCTAGGTAAGCAGGAAGGAATCAGCTACGCAGAGGCCGGGCTGGGCTGATAGTCTGTCACTGAAATGGCTGGGAGCATTTCAGGAGGAGGAGGCATGGGTTCATCTGGGATGCTGCTGCCAGAAGTATAGCCGTGAAGAGCTCTGCCTGTTAAAATCCCGGCGACTTCTCTTTGCTGGTCTCTCATGAGGTCGCTGATGGTCTGATTGCTGCTGAAAGGGGGTTTGGCCATCACCTGCTCCTTTGCAACACGCAGCTGGAGGCTGAGCTCCTAATGAGCTCATCTACCTTTCCTCTCCCTGCTGCAACTGTGCAATTAATTAGATGATCCAAATTACAGCCCTTTCGCTGTTTGCTTTGTAAACAAGCTTGCGATATACACAGAAGAAAACCTTCTGTTCCTTACGGATCTCAGTGTTGTCAAAAACTAGCGTGTTGAAAAGAGAGAGAGTCTTCCAAGAGGGGTGCGTGGCTGAGAACCCCCTCCATGCGTTGCAGGAGGGCAGAGACGGGCTCTGCCTCCTTGGTGGCAGGGCAGCTACCGAGAGCCGGCCAGGATGGCGTGCATCTCTGGGCATGGCTAAACCGGAGTCTCGCTTGACCTGGGAAAAGCAAGCCTCGTCGCACTGTGGTAGAGAAGAGAAAACAAAGCACAAGGATGAAAATGTCAGTCAATCGTACTGACGGGTCAGAAATCACCACGGCCTTGAAAACACCGGTAATTAACTGCTTGAATGAACCTTTGGCTGCCTAATTCCTGTGAAAGCTCTGTCTTTAACAGGATCACATCTGTGTCCATTTTTAAGGAGACTTTTTCATGCACAGACCAGGATTTCACCAGGGGCCTGGGCTCTCTGCGTCCCGTCGCTTTGGGCAGTGCACCGTAGGAGGGCTGAGAAAGGCTTCTGGTAGCTAAGTGCTCACCCATTCAAAGTGGCTCTAGGTAAGAGTTGCAAAGCTGGCGTTCCCAAAGCCACTGATTGCYTTTAGAAATTCCCAGTCTTTGTTCTAAAATGTGAAAAATGTCTCTCTTTGGTGCTTTTGAATGTATCACCCAAATCCTCATTCTTACCGAGTCTTGCAAGCCACATACCTGCCTTCTGCTGCTCAGCACTAGTCGCTTGTCCCTCTCCTGCCAGGCTTCCTAAAGAGCTCAGCCATTGTTTAGACCCCAAAGAGAGACATTTGCTTCTCCCCAGGGGAGTCACGCGGTGCCCAGCTTCATTCAGGAGAAACCCCGTCTCCTGCCCGGGAAAGGACTCAGCTGGCTGGGGGAGAAAGATCAAATCTGCCTCCACTTGGTGGGGGACTTCAAAGGGGAGATTAGCCGTAAAAGCTGGCGTGTTGCACCAGGAAGAAGCGTCGGGTGCGTAGGAAGGTGGGATCCCTCCTAGGTGGCACCGGCACCGGAGAGGGAGCTGCGTAAAGGCAGAGCGCCCTTTTCAGTCTGATCCTACCGAGTGCAGCGATGTGTGGTTTTTCTTTCATTTCTTCACGTGTGTCTTTTTATAAGCATGTGCAACTCTGTTGTCTATTTTGGTTGTGGTGAGTAAGTACTTTTATCTGCACGTTACCTTAAGCTGGCTTGAGCCGGGAGTGATTTCAAAGTAACTGGATGGCAACGGGGTGCTCCCTGCCGACGGGCGGGGCGAATCCGTAAATCTCAGCAAGCACCCAGCTCCCCTGCACCTTCTCCGGAGCATCTGGGAGGAGCAGCACGCGGCAGCCTTCCTGCCCCCTCCTGCCCCGAGGAGACCAGCGGGCTGTTAGCAGTGGAAGAGGTGTCCCGGGGACTGGCGGTATCTGGGCAGGCTTTCTGTGAGGGTGGTGGTCCCCAAGACGAAGGGCTGAGATGCTTGGAGGGACAGTCGTTAGCTCAGACGCACCACTGACGGACGCAAGTGGGCGCGTTGATGCACTGCGCACTGGTAGAAAGGGATGCGGTGCGCCGTGGGGACGGTTAGTCTGGTCACCCCGCCTTCTCGTTCTGTTTAACGTGGAAAGATAGCCACTTCTAGGGCGTGATTCCTCTTACCAGCCCCAAGGTCTTTTGTTCAAGCGTTCCCTTTTGTGGAACTTCACTGAAAAACACATTTACCTATCTAAATGCAAGTAAAATGGGCTGTGTTGTCCGCCTGTCGCAGGTGGGCAGGGTTAAGCGCGGGATGAATGTACAGCGTCACTGTCAGCAGTCAGGGATGGTTCTCCTCACGTGTCCAGCAGATGCAGGCAAGATCATTTCTGCATTGCGGGGTTAATTAGTCGTCATGCCAGGCCGCAATCCATCTTCTCAGTGCTCGCACATTGCTTCCTGTACTCTGTTTTCTTACCATTAAGAGAAGAGAGGATGGTAGCTCCCCCCCGCCAAGTCCTCGTGCCTTGGAGGACCCGAGGAAGCAGGGCAGGAGTGGACCTCGGAGGGTCCCCCGCTCTTCTCTCCCCTCCCCAGCAGGATCTGTGCTACCCGGCGCTCAAGCCGGGTGGACGTTTGCATGCAGAGAGCCGCAATTTCATACCGCGTTAGCACCTCTGAGGTGCGCAAGACATCAGGGGAGGTCGCAGTCTCGTACCCCGCTCCCCGTTGTTTAGAGAACAGTGTTTAGTCATAATATTTTTAATTTGATGGCTCTTTGTGTACGATTGTGTGTGTGTGTCTGGCTTTGTGTGTGCTTGGTGGTGGGGGAAATGCATGCTATTGTATATAATTATATTTTTATATGAGATGAAGTGAGTGGGCATCTTCCACTGTGCTTTCCAGAAACTGCCTGAATTGAAAAGCAGACCCCGTGTGTGCTGTTTCCGTCCATCCTTCCCTAACTGCGTGTCCGTGGTGACACCACTCTCTGTCCCTGAAAGCGCAGTGCCATGTGCCGCTGCAGTCGCTGGCGAGCTGTGCAGGGAAACCACTGTATTTAACCTGCTGTCCCCAGCCTGCTTCCCAGGCAGCGTTCCCAATGGTGAACATCTGCAGTTAGGCAAAAGGAATGAGGACTCCAATCAGATTATTTTATGGTTACGGTCTTGTCTGAACAAATGTTTTCTTGCTGCCTTAATGGTTGGTCTGGCTTGGGTGGTAAAAATATTTACCAGTTTGTAGTAAACAATTGCATCTACAGCCTACGTAGTCACATTATTTAAAGATGAAAGTTAAGGGGATAAAAAAAGTTAGCATTTAAAGATTAAATTAATAGACTGACTTGAATAGGATTCTGCTCATGTTTATACCCAGGCACTGTAACCCCAGGGAGAGCTACTGGCTCGCACCGAAGGTGACGGAGAGCAGATCTGGGCCACTCTATGCAGTGTGTATTGATGTATACTTTTCATTAATCCTCCCGCTAGGTTTGTTCCTGATTATGTTTTCCATCATCTCTATGGATTTCTTCGGCTTGGAAGCGGTGCAGTCCGGGTACCTGATGTCGTATTTTGGTGTCCTTCAAATGGTGAGTGAAGTGAAAGTCCCTCTCTTGCTACGCTGCTTTCTGATTCGCACCATACTATCTTTTCTACGAATGGTCTCCCAAATTCAGTACAGTATTGACACGAAAATCATATAAACACACTCCTAGCTCTGCCATGCGTTGCTTGGCCCCTAAAACCAGAAGTGACTCCAAATTTCTTCTATTCTTTAGGATGGAAAGAAAGCAGGGAGGGAAGTGTCCTGATAGCCGCCTTCCTCTGTCTCTCTTTGCAGGCCTTTAAGCTGTGGAACTAAAATGTCCTTGGACTGACGTGTTGTCCTAGTTTTTGTAATAAAATTTACATTGATGCTAAAGTGTCTGGATTAAGGTTTTCAGTGGTGCAGATTAGTTGATTTACATTTATTTAGAGGCACCCTGTAAATTTACGTGGGACATGGCTAGCAAAATGAGCAAAAGGGAAAAGTCAGCTGAATTAGGCAGGAACAGGATCAAAAATAAAGGTGCTGTATTATAGATTCTCCTTCTGGAGGAAGAGGAGGAGGCTAATACTTCTGCAGAAATAGCAGCAGATGGTTGTAAGCAAGCCTGAAGGTAGAAACGCAAGTTAAGCAGTACCCTGCGGGAGGGCGGTCCCGTTGGTAAGTCTGCGCTCATTTGCCGGGCGCTGCCGCAGAGCTCCGGCGGGATTTTGAGGAGGCTGGTGGGACAGCGGCACCCGTGCAGCCTGATACGGAGGGGTTGCGTTGCTGGGTAGAGCTTGGACGTTGCGGCTAAGCCTGGGATGTCTGACTTCCCTGCTGTCGTCTCCCGTGTTAGCGGGGTTGAAACTGGTGCAGTTGCGCTTACCTCTGCCGCCGTGCTGGTGCACCTCCATGCGGATGCAGATCTGGAAGATTAGGGAACTGTAGCCTTCACTCTGCTCCACGGTAGGTAACCAGATGACCAAAGACCTGATCCTTCACACAGTCACGCGTAGTTTGGGTTTCATCCCCTCGAGGCCGAGAGTGCCGTACCTGTTAAAGCGCTCTGGTCCACCAGCGGCCTACAGGCCCGGGCGCACCGTCTGCTTCGCCGCGGAGGCTTTGCCTTGGGACATTTGGCACAGGAATGAGCTCTTGTCAGCCAGCCAGGTTTCCTTCATATATGGCAACCGTGCAGTTTCTGTCTGTCTTGCTGCGCATGTTCAGCTACGCGTGACTCTGGACATCAGAAATGCAGGACTGAAGTGGTCTCGTGGTACAAAGAAACTTCTCTTCTTCGTGATGCCACGTTGCGGATTGTTGTCAGACCACCAAAGAGGGAAGGGTGGAAGTACATGCTGGTATATTTTTTTTTCTTTTAAGCCCAGAACACCTGATTGGTGACGGCAGCAAAGCCATCTTGCCGGAAGACCCGGAGAGCACTGCTTTCTGATTTGGTGCTCGTTCTGTCCACTTTAAAACTGACGTTTTCAAGCTGGGAACGCCTCTGCTCTAGTTCACGCAGGACCAAATCCYCAACTAGTCCAAATCAGCAACGCTTCCTCCAGAGGAGGATCTGGATTTAAAATTATTGCAAAACATGAGATTCGTGTTCTCATCTCCAGGTCAGGTCTCTGGCTGGAGTGGTCCAAAGGTGTCTGTTGTAGACGGTGGCTGTAGGGAGTTAATGTGTTACGGTTGCYTTCTGTTGAGGTTCCTCTGATGGAGGAGACACGAAGGGAGCGTAACGTGTGCCAGCTCTGTCCTGTTGCGCCCAGGTGTACTTGTATACTGCCGTCTTTCCTCCACTGGCGTTTCAGATAGTGTCGTTTTGGTCGTACAGTCGGTTGATAGCGCTGGAGATACAAATGCAGATGAAGGTGCAGCTCAATTCCAGCAGGCTACATGGGTGAACGGTGATTAGTATCTGCTGACTGCCTTCCCCGCTTCACCGAGTAAATTATAGCTTTATTCGTAACGCACATAATGTCCTTTTCAGTGAATCTCATCAACCAGCTCCTCAGCTTTGGTTTYGCATTCCTTAGTTTGCCTTTCTCTAAGGTGTCGTGGGGTTTTTCCCCTTCTGCCTGACTTGCTCAGTTAAAATCCTGACAGGCCCCCGAACGCTGGAAAATGGTGGCACCTTTAATGAGATTTCCAAAGTAGTTTCTATTTTTTAATCCAATCCTGCTCTTGTCGAAACTGGCATCTTCTCTAGCCCAAAAGAAAAAAGATGTCGCAGCCTCCCTTCCCAGCGCAGAAGGCAGTATCAGGGTGATCCAAGCGCCGACGGCCTCTCACTGCTTTCCTCTCCCACCCCAAGGATCTTACGCTCCAATTGCTTAACCTTATTTTGCAGCTTCTCAGCCTCGTTTAACCTACTGCGGTGAGAAGTGGCCARCGTACCATAGACATCTGTGTTTCTCACTGCTCTTCCAGTTCGAGGCAGCTGCGAAGCGGCTAGGAAGGGGGTTGAGAGCGGCCTCGAGCGGTCTGCCGGGCGTTAGGTCGGCAACTCGGTGCCTTGTCATCGGCGTCTAAAGCACCTCGGTCCGTAGGAAGGCAGGTGCGAAAACACGGATGCCACAGGCGGTGGTAGCGTTTTTAATACCCTCTTGGCAGGCAGAGGGTGTGGAGAGCGGTTAGCGACTGGCCCCGAATCTGCCACGGTTGCAAGCGTGGTCAGGACAGGGTGCTCAGGGCCTGAGGTTTGCAGGAGAGACCTGCGTGGCCAAAAGCCGGCAGCTTGCAGCGTGTCTGTGGGTGTATTGTAAAAGCTGTCAGAGGTGCGCTTTCCCGTGCTGCCCGCAGGGCACGGGGCTTGCTGGCCCGTGGGCAAAGCGCTGGGCTAGGAGTTAGCCTCGGTTTACTGCTCCAGGCTCTGCCGCTGTCCTGCTTTCCGTCTTGGAGCAGTTGCTTGTCCTCTGCCTCCCGTGCTCCATCTGCAGATTTGACGCTAACCTGGCGCCGAGTGTTTTGGCGCACGCGAGTAAACCGCACCGTGTGGGAAGCCCCCCGGCTCTGCCGAACGCTGGCTCGTGCTTTCCAACAGGAAAGTAGTTGAAAGGGTAATTTTTTTGAAAAAAAACCTTTTTTTTTTGTGACCATTAAGAAGGTATCGTCAGCCACATCTGTTCGCAGTTAGGCGCGGAGCATAACCGAATAGCAGCGGCTCTTGGAAAGTGTGGGGCAGGCTTAAAACGCCGTGAAAGCTGTGGCTGTGCCAGCGTAAATGCAGGAGGAGGAGGAGTCCGATAGGAGAGGGCAAAGTGAGGGCACGGATGTAGGGAGCAGGATGCCTTTGCCCCGGGCATCKTGCATTACCAAAATTCCCCAGCTTTTGCAATATGTTAGATGCATCTTTATCTGGTTGCTGGTGGGTCTCTGGGCGAGAGGCCTGAGAGACCACCGGGGACACGATCCTGCTGTCCTCCGGGGCGGCGAGTCCGGAGGCACCACCTTCCAGACGGGACGCAAACAAGACTTCCCTCGTACCGAATGCCCAGAGCGAGAGAGGCYGTGCGCTCTCCCTGCAGAGGACCATTTAATTGCGCGTAACGGGCAGAAAGAGGCCCAGGCACCAGGTTCCTTTTTTTTTGGAGTTGTGAACGCACTAACATGGAGAAAGTCCCAGCGTGCTGTCTGCTTGGGATACGCTGCCGGAGGATTAGGCAAGTGAAATACCTGGAGTCCCTGCTTGGTATCTACAAGTCCCATCTGATGCTTAGATTTCAAACCGTGGGAGGTGGCRGGGAAACTTTCCTTTAAGAACTTTTTCTCCAAAAACGAAGCAAAACAAACTGAACCAAAACGCCAGGTGGGACAAAGGGGTTGGTMTTTATTACCCTGAGGATCAAGAAATCATAAGACATCTGTTGTATTTACTGCTTTTAATGCGTATTGTTGTACAAACTGCACTTCTTGCTGCGCYGTTTCTGGCGGGACAAGTTCGTACCCAGTGATGCTGGAGAGATGAGAGAGATTCCTGGAGGAGAGATTTACATTGCCTATCGTCTTATCACCCATCTGTCCCGCTTGCTTTTCTTTTTTTTCTGTGCAGCAGAAGAGATGATTAAAGAGCCGGGGATTTAATCGCAGCCGGGTATGCCTAGGGGAAAAACCCACTTGGGGAAAGGACCTGACAACAACAAACACAAAGTTCTCCAGTTTCCTTGCTTTGAAGGATTTAAATCTGGGGGGRGGGGGGGGGAAGAGAGCGATTAGGCTGGCGTTTGCAAAACATGCTCTTCTTTCCCCTTCTTTCCCCCGTTGGGCAAAGTGCTGYGTTCGGCAGTTCGGGCCTCGCCCCGTGTTCTCCTTCCCGTCTCGACACCCTCGCGCGGCTCCGCAGGACCTCAGCTACTTCCCCAGAGCTTTCCGGCATCGCTGTTTCCGTAGAAAAGGCTTTCCTCTTCCCCCATGACAAGATTTTTCACCGCTTTAAGCCGATAAAGAGCGGTCTTGATTTTCGTTGCTCCTCCGGGTCCGCTCGCCTCCGTGCCCACCTGCGCGTCCCACCCCAGCCCGCTCTGCCCCGAGCCTGGGAACTGCCCGGCTGCAGAAACTCCGAGGCGAGACACAGGTCCGGCGCGTGGGAGGCTGCCTCTGATGCGAATCACGCTGTCTGCGCCGGGCTGGGGCCCCGCGTCTCCTCTGGTGAGCTGCGCCGGCTTATCTGGCCTGCAGAGCGTCTGGCCGTCAGAGCCTCTCCGGTCTCTCCATTTCCACGCTGTCGTGTGAACGGGCGTTTTGTTTCTTGACTCTGTCGGACCTTCGATTAGGGCTCGTGAAAGGATCTGCGGAAACAATCTTGGTGTCGAGGACCACAGACTAGCGTGGATAASCAGCCGGTCATCGAGCCGCATCGCACTTTTTCCGCGCGACTCATCTAGCGCCCACCAATGAGGGCAGCTACCGCTGGATGCTCGTCCTGCTCGGGAGCCGCTGCCGCGTCGTTAGAGAGGCTCTCCAGAATTAGCACCTTCCGCCTTAAAGCAGTGAAAGTCTGCTGCATTCTGCAGGAGACTTATGAAACTTGATAATGAGGTTAACAGAAAAAAACGTGTTAATAGGCTCCTCTAAGCTAGTGGGAGCYGCTTCCTTCCCCAACAGTAATAGCGCTGGTGGTTGTTTTTCTGCGTGATCAGCTGAGCCGGTGGAACAGATCACCAGTGAGACGAGAGCGAAAAGGCAAGGAGACAGAGTTTTCGCTGTTCCTCTGCATTCGTTGGGAGCCTCATTTGCCTTTAATGAAGAAGGAAGAGAAAAGATCGTTCATTTTTCCTGTGACCTGTGTACACAGCCACGGGCACTCAGCGCTATTTCACTTGCAAACAATTTCCTCTCGGCTCACAAAGGCGAGCGCTGTGCGGCGAGATGAAACGCGGCCGGGGGAGGCCCGCTGCGGGCTCTCCGCAGCCGGGGTTGCGTGTGCCCGGAAAGCCCGGGAGATGCCAACAGCGAGGAGGATGCTTCACCGCCACTGCCGCCTTTGCGGTGCCGCCGGCCCCGAGATCTGCACTCGCAGCCTCCAAAACGGTGCACGGGGCAACGCACATGAGCCGCCRCTCGCTGCCACCTCTCCCAAGGGGTGTGCGCAAGGCAGCGCCACTCGCGCCAACCGGGTGCCTATGGAAAATTGCCGGCATGACTACGAACCGCAAATGCCGAGTTGCAGCAAGCGCAGGGCAACTCCCAGAGGATTGTCGCGCCAATGTCCCTAGGTGATACGAAGGCCTTCATCCCCATTTTTCTAGATTTTTCTTCCTCTTGAGCTCTTTCTAGGGATTCTGTGAGCTTATCTGTGACTCAAGAAAGCCGTCTCGTGGAGAGCTAATCTCTTCTAATGTATTTTCAGGTCTAAATTTGAAGTGGAAACAAGCCCTTAGCTCCCAGTGACTGGGAACATTAGCCAGGGCCTCAGTCAAGATGGTGGTTTGATGGTGCCCAAAATCAAGGTGATGGGCCTGCCTACCTATGGCTCATGCGTGGATTGGAAATGGCCGCACTCGGGAGGGAGTCCACCAGGGAGAGCCAGCAAAGGCATAGTATAACCAGTGGGGAGGCGAAATACAGAGTCTGCAGCTGGTGCGACCCAAGGACCGCTGTTTAGCCCAGCAGGAAAGCAAGGGACTTGGGCTGATGCTTGGTGTTGAGGAGAGCCAAGATCTGCCGCTTGTCCCATACCCAGTCTTTGCGTTGGTCTGGGTCTGYGCGTCCCAGCACGCCGTTGCTGCCTGGCACCAAAGGGGGACGATGCTTCGTGCTCCCAAATTCAGCCTGCCGAAAATGTGCTTTTGTTGCAACTGCCCCAGTTCCCGCGTTTGTGTACTCGTGTTTGTTGACTGAGACCTTTTAGGCCACGCCAGTCCCACGGTAGCTGGATGACACTTCTCTGGGGCCTAGCTGATGATATACCCGATGACTAAAAGGAGGGCAGGGACAGGGCCGTGCCTGCGCGGCCTATCCCAATTAAATACACCGTTCAAGTCTGGGCACATCGAGAAACGTTTCCTTCTCTCAGGTGGCTCAGGCGCTGAGCCGGAGCCCGGATGGTGCCGTCGCCAAGGCAGGTCGCACCGCGATGGGGCTCGCCTCCCGCCCGGGCGAGCTGGCGTGACTCAGCCCGGCACGCCGGGCCGCTCCGGTGACGGGGGAGAGGGGACACTTGCAAAAAGTTAATGACGATTCTTCGTTTTAGGAGCGCTCGGTTTAATGAAGCGTTACTCAGCTGCTTCTCCACCCAGCCCGAGCGCAGCCGCAATTGCTATCGGTCTCCTGCTGCGGCCCTGGGGTGGCTTGGTGTCGCCCCCTCCCACGCTGCTATTTTCTCCATTTTTTTACTCATTTTGAGTGAGTTTTTGTTGGCTCGCCCGGCTGGCAGGACCTGCTGCGGGTGCCCGTAACCCGTCAGTCCCGGCCGCAGAGTTTTCCAGTTGACTTCGGTCTTTGCGTTGGGCGATGGCAAGGCGGGCGGCCGGCCCGGCACGCCGCCGGGGCCCGGGGTTGAGGGCGCCGGAGCAGGGGACACTGCGGTTTTCCATTAAACTATAAATTGTTGAGAAAATACTCCATTTTTTGCTGTTTTTTATGTCAACTTTAATTTCTCATTTGGTTTCTATTAATGTCTGKTTTTTGCTATTTGATTTTTCAGTCACAATTAAATTGTTTTTTCCTGACTTTCTCAGAGATTTAGCATTTCCTTTCTTTTTCATAGCTTTGTTATTTATATTATTTATTTTGCCCTRGTTTCCTTTAGATTGCTTTGGGAGTTTTGGGTTTAGGATTAGTATATTCAGAGGAAAAGTGACATAGTATTGTTCCACATTAAAGCAGCAAACCAAGTTTTTGTTTAAGCGGGACTGGAACTGAAACAAAGCCATTTTGCAAAACAAAGTATTTTTTGCACTAAAGTGCTCTTTCAAGTTAGCGTTTTGCTCAGATTAAACCAGCCTGTTCAAAGCAGGGAAAACTTGGGAGATTCCCGTCTGTACCTCCCCCGAAATSCGGTCACTCCAGGCTCATTTCGCTGGGCAGCACCTGATGGCACGACATGCTGCACAGATGAATGAAAAGAGGGAATATCTGCTCGCTGAACAGCTRTAAAAGCAAAATACTTCCCGGGGCTTACATTTTTTGCTCCTCCTTCCTTCCCMCTCTCGCCCAGTTTTTATTTAAAATCTGTAGATCCAGGTGCCCRTCCCCCATGTCTGTGCATACTGTTGGGGCAGATTTTTCCTCCCTGTTGTACTTGCTTCCCGTAYAAAAATGACGAACCACCCAACTTGTGTATTCATACTTTAAAATAAGGGGAAGAAAAGTTGCAGGAAAGGAGGCATTTTCCTCCTCTGTGTACAAACGTATGATCTTTCTTTTGAAGGACTTGGCAAGAATGAAGAATTTAAAGCAATATTAATTGTATTCCATGGAAAAAAAAAATCACATGAGCCAGAAAAATGTATTTATATCTGTGCCTGTCTTTAGGAAGTTTCGATCAGTGCTCATGGTTGGGCAGYGATGGAAAATCACGCGCGCGCCCCTCAGCAGAGATTTTTAATCTGATCAGGCAGATTTATAACGCAAAATGCTCCGAGTCGTGAATCAGGTCTTGCAGCCGTTCGCTGCGATAGTGAAGTACTTTTTCTCCAAAAAAGCGAGAAAACGAGCAACGCGTTTGCTGCCTTCCCTTTGCCCGGAGCGCTAGGGGCAGCTCTCGCCGCGGTTCGTTCCGATCGATGCCAACGGGACCTCTTGTGCTTCTCACCCAGGTGGTCCAGGGCCTYGTCATCGGGAAGCTCACCAGCCTCTGCTCGGAGAGGACCTTGCTGCGGCTCAGCGTCGCCGTCTTYGCCGGGGTGGGCCTGGCCATGGTAAGGCTCGCTGCCGCCGCCTGCTCCGCCGGGCACGGCTTCCCGCGCCGCGGGCTGGCAACCGGCTCCCCGCGCCCTTGCGCAAACGCGGCCGCGCTCGGCGGGAGAGAAACGCGTGAGTAATGGTTCAGGGGATTTAAAAAAGTAATAATAGTAGTAATAATCCTACACAGAAACTTGTAAATCYGTCCTGAGTCACTGGATTTGCATGGAAGTCCTGCCTCGGTCTTTCTTAGCTGCTGCCTTTCCTGAACTGCCTTCGAAAAAAAATGAGGAGGAAAAACCATGTCGCTGATACGCTGCTGTGGGGCAGCAAASGTTTGAGTTGTTCTCTTAGGGCTTTCTGGTTCGTGCCCCCAAAGTCAGAGCGTTTGGGGAGGAAGGCCGCAAGGGAACGGCTTTATTCCCTAGTTTCGGGGTAGGTGATGCTGCCGGCTGCCCTTTGCCTTGGCAAGGGTTGGTGCCCGTCTTAAAGAGCAACCGGAAAAGCGGGCTGACCCGGAGGGCAGCGCCGAGGCGGACGCYGGGGGACCCGGGAAGCGGCGGGGGCGGCAGGGAGAGCATCGATGGCAGGGGACGTCGGCACCTCCCGCTCGGCCGGTTTTGCGGGATGCGGCAGCGTTAGGCAGGCTCGAAACCCCTCCGAAAGCAGCACGGATGGGACCCGTGAGCTGGCTGGGCACGACTGCGGCAATAGCAGGGCGCGATTTAGGGAGAGTAACGTGCAGTTTGCTCGGTGGAGATGGCAGCGCTGCCAACCAGGCTGGTTCGTGCCGGGAGGGAGGGGGAACGGCTGCTGGAAGCTCGTTTTAGAGCTGGCAATTAGGCCGTGCCTGCAGGGCCCTGGACATCCTGACAGCACGGGCCGGGGACAGGGGTCAGCAGCGACTTCCCACGGGAACTATTCATAGGCAAATGCAGCTGCAGCCCTCCGCGCCGGGGGGACCTTGTTAAAAAGCGCTCTGTTCGCGCGGTTGCCAGGAAAACATCCGTTTCTGGGGTGGGTTTCCATGAAGGAGGAGGTCTCCGCGGGGATGAGCCCCATCACAGCGGCAGGAGGGCCCCGAGCGGGCAGGTTTGGCTTTTCATCCTCCGCCCGCCGGCTGCGCCTGAAGAGACGAAGCCCACTCCCGAGGAGCCCGAGCGAGCCGAAGGGCTGGTTGTTCCTAAAAAAACCCCTCAGAAACCCATCTCGATGCTGCCGCGAGGCTGCAGCGAGCGCTGCTGGAAGGCGGGTGCCCAGCAGCAGACGCAGCGAAGGTCCACGCCACGCGCTTGGCCTCCCGCAGCGGCTGCTGTGCGGGGAGGAGGTGGGCTGGGCGCAAGCGTGGACGCAGATGTTTAACATGGGCTTAAATGTATTTTATAAGACCGGGATCTGATGAGCAGCAGAGACCAGGCTTTATCTGACTCAGTTCTTGCAGAGCCTCAAGGGAGCGAGGAAACATTTTTCCTTAACCAAAACCTAGGCAAAGAGCCCCTCCGAGGACAGAAACCCGGCTACGTATGAGTCTAGGGGGCATCTGAATGCAGTTCGGGATAAACCTCAGCATTTCCAAATCGTTAGTTCGCGATGTCTCCAGGCTCCTCCATCCTCTGGAGCCAAGAGGCACGGGCCAGATGTTGCGAGCGAACTCCAGTGAATGAAACCTCTGGCTTAACCAGCGGCAGAAGGGTTTTCCGGCCACAGCAACACTCCTTGAGACCAAGGTGGGGATCAGAGACTTCCAAGAAAGAGCGAATTTCCTTTTCCTTCCCCAGAGAAATCTGTCCATTTGACCAGCAGGGCTTGCGCGCGAGTTCGGAGCGGCCCCAGCCCATCGCTTAGGGATTCTCACCGCTTTTGTTTAAGCATTAAGCAGCTGGAGGGATGTCTCCGCTAAGGACATGTGCAATAACAGAGTCATTACTCTCCTTAATTGTGCTCGCTAATGTGCACTTACGGCCAGGAGACCCACTGCAGATTGCTGAATTCAGTGAATTTATTAGCGAGCAAGCAGAAGAACAGGATTAGAAATCCCAGAGCTTCCGCGTTACATAGTGTACCGTGTTCATTTATTCTGACAAGCTTAGTTTAGTTTTAATTATTTATGGTAATGAGCCGAAATGCCTTCTCTAGGCTGTTTTGTGTAAGTAATGGCGACTTCCTGAAGCACACCACATGCATCGGCTGCTCCGCGTCCCCTCGGGACTTGGACAAGCGACAGGAGACTGGGGGAAGGGCGCGATGGGGACGTCACTCATTCCCAGGCTCTAAAAATACTCGCAGCAGCGCTACGGAGCATGCTACCACATTGTAGACCGTCATCTGTCACTTGTGCTGCGTGCTTAAAATAATGCGTTGCGCCAACGGTGGGGTGTAGGAGGCCCCGAAACGGCCGGAGTCTCGCTGTTGTGTGTCAGCGGGGCTTCCTCGGTTGACACAAGACGTCGTTCTCGCTGCGAAGTGCTTGCTCGGGAGCTGGCGCTCTGGTGACCCGCGGTACGTTTTGTCCCGTCTCTTAGGCCCTGATGAGGAACGTGCTGCACTACTGCATCATCGCGGTGCCGCTGGTGTTCGCCTTCGGCACGCTGGCCACCATCACCGACAGCATCCTCACCAAGTCCGTCCCCGCGTCCGACACCGGTAAGAGTCGTGGAGAAGCTTAGGCCGGTCTCCGTCCGCTTTTCTCTTTCCCGATTCCCAGGTCGTGCCGTCACGCTGCTGTCATGTCACGCTGGGCGCACTTGTGGCAAGCGTCCCGCTCCCTTGGAGCCCCAACACGGCAGCCTGTGTTTGAGTGCCAGGGGCCTCTCCGAGGCCGAGCCGTGTCGCCGGCACGGCCCTTGGAAGCAATCGCGGTTTCTGTAAATACACGTGGGGCCGGGAGATAGGCTGGGCCGAGCCCTGCGATGTCCTTGGTGGGAAGGACTGCGAGGAGGCTGCGCCACAGATACAGTATCAAGCCAAGAATCATATTTCAAAGCTGCTTTTCCAGCATGACGGTGACTAAGAGAGGATATTCATTCATGCCGTTTGGCTTAAGGCGGCTCGCTCGGGTATCCCGGGTCGCCCTTGGGAAACATCCGCTGCTTTCTGCCAGCTGTAGAGGGAACCTGAGCCCCTGCCTTTGACTGCCCTTAGCCGCCTGCTGAAGCCTGACGTGACCCCCCCGAGATGGCTGTCAGGCTCCAAGGTTTTGTCAGGTCGTGCCCATCAGGCCTGTGTGCCAGGCGCGAAGTAAAGGCCCTGGCCAAACAAACCTTGCTCTTGCAGCAGCAGTTTCCTCAAAAAGCTGCCACTAACCCGCAGCACCGTGATCCGTAACCTCCACCTCGGCAGAGTCGGCTTTTGTCCCTGAGCCAAGACCTGTGCAGAGACCCCGCCGAGGACCGAACTTGCCGTTTGCGTGGCCCCTTAGTGAGGTTTGCGAAGCACTTCCGAGATGCTTCGGGACGGAGAGCTGCTCTAAACGTCCCGCCGGTAGTTTGTTTGTGGAGGTGAGGACTGCAGGCTCCCAGCAGCTGTAGTGGGTGCCGCTGCCAGATGTGATGCTGCCGGCCAGCAGAGCCCGTTTGGTTCCCACCAAAGGACTGGGATGTCCCAGGAAAAGAGGAAATCTGCTGTTTCACAACCTCGAGCAACGCTGAGTGAGACGGGAGCGCGCTGGGGGGGAAGGGCAGCAAGTGGCATTTAAGCATAAAGCGAAGCTGGAATCGGTCCAGGCTGCCCTCAAAAGCGCTTTGTGCGGAGAAACGGAGCGTTGCTCTGCTGTTAGAGCCCGGAGGCTGACTTGGGTCAGGGAGGAAGACGCGCTGCCTTGCCTCATCCCTGTCCCGTTTGCGTGTGCCGTGAGGTCAGCGCGCGACTTGACGGGATGATGGTCTCGAGGCCGGACGGAGGCACCGCGGGGCAGCGCGGAGGGCCGGGACGGGGTGTGAGATGTCCCTCCTCCGCGGGAGCCGTGGGCTGTCTGGGGCTTCGCCACACCGGTCCCTTCTGGACTGCTACAAGCCCAAGTGGTGCAAATTGCAGAGCTACGGCTGGTTCAAGCCCCGCGTGACCAGGAGGGATGCTCCCGGCACAGAGACGTGCGGCGCTGGGGGGAGCCGCGTCTGCACCGCTTCTCCCTGACCCTCATCTTTGCAAGCTGCTGATGTTTCTGGGCTCGTGGTGAAGCCGCCCGGGCAGGGAGGAGCGCGGAGCCAGGAATGCCTGACGCAGCAGCGCCGTTTCCCTGGGAGCCGGCTCCCGAGCAGCTGCCTGCAGTGACGGTGTGGGTGTCTCGCGGAGAAATGCAGCTATTGAGACGCCTGCCCTCCGCTCCCGGCCGTGGGTGGCACCGCGCAGCAACTGCTGCTCCACCCGGACGGCAGCTACGGCCCGGCGCCTGCCTAGACGAGCCTGAAAGGCGCTCTGCAACGCGGGCGTTTCGAGGGAGTTTTGGTAATCCCCCCGCTGCGGCAGCGCACACGCGTCTGCCGTGGTGAAAAACCCTCGCTGCCACCGTGTCAGAAATCTGCAGGTTCGCTTAAAGCTGAGATTTACCGTGCCCCACATCTCCAGGGCACCGGTCTGAGGGCGCTACCTGCTCTTTCTCAGCAGCGCGGGCGCTGCGGCGGTGCCAGGGGAGAACCCGGCCTTCGGGGAGAAGGGGTTCCTGCTCCGGAAAAAAAAAAAAGGGCCCAAAAAAAAAAAAAAAAGCACCTCCTCAGTCGTAAGCGCCAGCTTGGCAGTCGCACCTAGCAATTAGACTAATTCAGCTCCCAGGAGGGAAGGAGGTAATTGCAAAACCTGCCCGGAGAGTCGGGCAGCTGCGGGCTCGTTCGCCTGGGCCGAGGGTCCGGCCGCGGCCCCCCCCCCGCCAGGGCGAGCGCCCTCCCCGCGCGCCGCGTTTCGTCCCTACCCGCAGGTTTATTTATCTGGGGCCGGGGGCGAAGGGGGCCGCTCCGCGCTGCGGGGCCGCGGGGGTCTGACGCGCGCTGTCTCTGCAGGCACCATGCTGGGCATCTGCGCCTCGGTCCAGCCCCTCACCCGGACCGTGGGGCCCACCATCGGCGGCCTCTTGTACAAGCATTTCGGCGTCTCCTCCTTTGGGTGCTTGCAGCTAGCTGTCAACGTCGGTTTGTTCGTTTACCTCCTAAAGAGTAACATCCCGCTGCAGGAGAGAAAAGGCCTATAGCTCGGCCGCGAGGACGTCACCCCTTACTTTTTTTGCACAGAAATAAATAAAAATGCAATGTTTGAGATTTCCTTTTGCTTCTGCACACCTGGAATAAAACGTTTTAAATGCTGCTTTGCATTTCTTCAACATCTGTGTCTAGAGGCCGGTTAACAGATGGGGGGAAAAGATGGTTTGCAAAAGTGCCGGCGGCGGGCTGCAGCCGGCCGGGGGCTATCGGGTTCCCCCTGGCGCTCCCGGCTCCGGGGAGGCAGCATTCCCAGCCGCACGCGCCGAAGTGGGGGGATGAGCAGCCTGCGCCTCGGCCCTGCTCAGGGCCTTTCTTTTTCCACCAGGACCGAAGAAAATCGGGGGAGCACGGCTGTGTTTGAGCATCGCACGGGCGCGATGTTAAACGTGCCCCTGGCTTTTTTTTTTTTTTTTTTTTTTTTTTTTTTTTTGGCTCTTGTGGAATCAGAGCTAAAAAGCCTCCAAATATCTGCTTGTAGTTATACAAATTTGCAATTTCCTCTAACACTGTGCAGCCTCCTGCAAGAATTTTACTGATACGGGGGGGAAATAAAAATAATTACCAGTTGGACACTGTCAGGTTGAAGTTACTGTCACTGGTAAGTACTTCGCCTGATAACCCCGCGGTCGTTTCCTTCTCGCCCCGCGGCCTGCTCGGTCCCCCCCTCCCGGCAGTGTCGCTCTCAAGGAAGCGCAGACGGGCTAGCGATAACTGCGCCCCGCGAGATAAAACTTTGATGGTTTTCCCAAAGATTGAGCTGTTTCTCCGAGCCGCTTGGTCACGGTGCTATAGCGAAAAGCCCGTCTCAGTTTTTCCCAGTTATCGCGTAGCGGCTTAACCAGAGCCCGAAGCCGTGGAGGTGCGGGAAGACGATAAAGCCAGGAATTTCGCTTCTGCGCTGCAAAGCAGAGGTGCCGGCACCCCTGCGGCTTCGGCCCGCGTTAGTCTAACGTGGACAAGCCGGTTCCCTGCCTTAGCGTCACGCTAAGCTCTGGGGGAGAAGAGGCAGGTTGCTAGAAGGCAAGGGGTGCTGGAAGGAGGGTGGGCTTAGCCTCTTCTCCAAGCACCGCGCCGCTGCCCCCCCAAATACCCATCGACAAAAGCTACTGCGCCACGGGGTGTAGTAATAAAAAGTGAACACTTCAAGTAATTTATTTGGAATGGACATATTAATGTAAAAGCAATATTAAGACTAATAACAGCTGAAAGACATTCATCAAAATAAATACAAATATAGATACGACAAATAATTTAAACCGTTTCCAGCACCACCGGTCGGTGTTGCATCTTCCTCGCGTCTCATAAATAGGGGAGTCGCTGGCGGAGCCACGCCACTCGCAGCACGTGGCGCTTCGCTAGAAGTCCGTGCGCAAGTCTTTGGTTTCTTTTTTTTTTTTCTTTTTCCTTTTTTTTTTCTTTTTAAAGTGTACCTCGGGCGAAGCCCGGGGCTCTTGGCTGGGCAGCCTCACCGGGCTCGGCGGAAACCGAGCTGCTCCCAGCTTTCGTCTTCGCTCTCCTTCATCGGCACCCTGTCCCCTCGCAGTCCGAGGCGCTCGCTCTGGGTATCAGCCAGCGGGGCGGTCTGCAGGCAGCGAAAAGGGGGGGGAAAGGGGGTTAGTTGAAGGAGCGGGGCGGCGGGACGCTTGGCGGGGCCGCAGCTCGGTCACGGCGAGCGCTGCGGGGTGCGCGCCCCCCCCTCCGCCCCGTTCCCACGGCCCCCCCCCGCGCAGAACGACTTGGGGGGGCGGGGGCGGAAAAAAGAAAAGAAAAAAGAAAAAAAAGAAAGGGAAAAAGAAAGGGGAAGAAAAGAAAAGAAAGAAAGGGAAAAAGAAAGGGAAAAAGAAGAAAGGGAAGAAGAAAAGAAAGGGAAGAAGAAAAGAAAGGGAAGAAGAAAAGAAAGGGAAGAAGAAAAGAAAGGGAAGAAGAAAAGAAAGGGAAGAAGAAGAAAGGGAAAAAGAAGAAAG
>PTFA01000140.1:1041785-1063363 GCA_003342895.1 Casuarius casuarius | reverse complement strand
CCCCTCCTTTTTTTTTTTTTCCTTTTTTCTTTTCTTCTTTTTTTCTTTTTTCCCTTTTTTTTCTTTTCCCCCTTCTCTTTTTTTCCCAGGGGATAGGTTAGCAGCCCCTCCACCACCACCCTGTGCAGCCTTCAGGCCGCGGTTTCAGCTTTGGAGGGCTTTTGTTTTGTTGTTTCTTTTTATATATAAAAGCATATATATATATGTAAAAAAAAAATTTTTATATATATATAAAAATATAATATATATATAAAAATATATATAAATATATATATATAATATAATATAAATATAAATAATATAAATATAAATATATTAATATTATATATATATTATATATTATATATTATTATAAATATAATAATATAAAATATAAATATATATATGTATATATAAAAATATATATTTTTTTATATTTTACTTTATTTATTTAAGCTGTTTGCTCTCTCCCCACGTGGCTGGCGGCACTGCCGGTGGGACATCCCGCAGCACCGGTGCGGCCGGTTCCTCCGCGGGCGCCGTGGGAAGGCTGAGCCCTCCCTGCCAGGCTGCAGCACGCGGGAAGGGGCTGGTCCCCTGCCCCCCGACACCGCCTTTAATTAAAAATTGAAATGGGGTAATTGCCTCTTCATTAAACCCAATTAAAGCCTGGCTGGCAAGGGAGGAGGCGGCGCATTTCGCAAGCTGCTGAGGCGATGAGAGCGCGCGCCGCTGCGCAATTACGGCAGCTGCTCGCTTCTGCCTCCATCCAGCAGCTTCATCCGTCCTTGGCCTGGAAATGAGCTGCCCGCTTGGCCGGGCAGCCTGCCTCCCCCTCCTCCTCCTCCTCCTCCTCCTCCTCCCGGCCAGGGCCCAGGTCGGCCCTTTTCTTTCCTTCAAGCAAGGCGGCAGGGCCCGGGAGAGGGCAGATTGCCGTGATTGCAGCTGGGTTTTGTCATTAGCGCAGAAACTAATTTCTGGTTGCTTTTTTCTTTTATTTAAGCTCACCTCGAGCAATGCGGGTTGGCACCCGGCTTTGCAACCTGCTCCCTCCTGGCCAACAGCTGGAGGAGCAGCTGCTTTCTGCAAGGAGAGGGGTTTCATGCCCCGGCGCTGGCTGCAGGGGGGCAATTCCCAAGACGCTGCGCCGAACGCGCCAGGTCTCAGCGTGACCCGCGCGCATCCCGCAGCAGGGCCCTCCGGTTTCCTGGGGTAGGAGACTCCGCCAAATGCCAAGCCAGCTACGTAACCACAGGCCTTTCCAGCCAGCTCAGCTCTGCGGCGGCTGGCAACGCAGCGCGGCGCGTGCTGGACTCCTGCAACACGGCTGCCGGAGAGCCCGGCAGGGCTGCACCCTCCAAACGCCGGCCCTGGAAACGCCTGAGCAAGCACCATTTGCAGATGCATTGCTGCACTTGCCTACGTTTTAACCTGAACTGTGCTTATTAAAAATTCCTTTTTGTTTTTTGTTTTGTTTTGGTATAATAACAGTCCAGTGCTCTTTGTAGGTGATCTTTCCTCAACGCTCTCCTTTTTGATCTCCTCGTAGGCTAAGCAACGGTGCACCCTGTACAAATCTCAGATTGAAAGCGCGTAATTTGTTTTCCCCTGCTTCTTTTTGAAGTGGTGAGCGATGAAAAAAGCTTAGGGGGATGTCAGCAGCAGTTACACCTTAATTGGTTTTTCTCTGCATCAAAATGCCTCGAACTGCTGGCTCGCGCGTCACGGCCCAGCTCCGACCTTAGTTTGGGTCTTTGTTAGTGGCTCTGATACTCATTTTGGGCCAAATTCGCTCTCATCAGCCCAACTGAACACTTCCCAACGTGGACCGCCGGGACGGCTCGCCGGGGAGCTGCGCTTAACTTGCCACTTGCACGCGGGGGGAAAGTGGCCTCGAGACAGGGCTGGGGGCCGGCAGCAGCTTGGGCTTCACATAACCCTCCATCAACAGCAGAGAGACAATTTTGTTTTTGTTTTTTTTTTTGTGGGTTTTTTGGGTTTTTTTTTTTGTTTGTTTTTGGGGATTTTTTTGGTCTTTCTTTTTTGAATGCTTCTCAGACCTGGGCGATGTGCAACATGTGTTGGTTGGGCTTCCCATCGCCAGCCCCAGGAGGCTGGAGGGGCTCAGGACAGCAACGTGAGCATGTGGGGGGGGGAAAACCCCCCCAGCTCCGCCTGCCGTTGATGTTGTGACTATAACCTGTCTGGGAAAGGTAAGGTGACGTTTCTGTCCGATACAGGTCACTGACCAAGTACTGTATGGACATGAAGTAACCGCCTCCCAGACTTTATTTGGGATATAACACAGGTATTTACCCACAGGACGAGACAGAGAATGAAGCAGCACGAATTCAGCACCTTTTTTTTTTTTTTTTTTTTTTTTTTTTTTTTTTTTTTTTTTTTTTTTTTTTTTTTATTTATTTATTTATTATGTATTACAGAAGACATTGCCATTTATAATGGGTTTATTAGCAGAGGATTTGCAGGCGTCATAGGTCAACTTCACAGTCTCCCGCAGCCGAAGTGAGGCCCTGGGGAGGCGCCGACGGCAAGACGCCAGGCCCCGCGTGCCAGGCCAGGACTAGGCTTTGCCCCCTCCCCTCCAAGCACACAGAGCCTTGGCTTAGGAGGACTGTGCTGCGGCCCCAGCGGGACGTACAGCTTGCATAACGCACTGGTTACACTTAGAGGCTCAATTAGAAAGGCTGCCTCTGTCTCATCTGTACAGCCTCCAACCAGGATCAAGCTAAGCTGCTTCAGAAAAAAAAGCGACACTTCCAAGTGCAAGTTCATAAGGTTATGTGCTAACTCAGCGCAGCTTCCGGCAGTAGGAGCTGGTCTTACGTCTGAAGCTCATCTTCTGAATCACCAGGTTTGCAAGGAAACGGTGACTTCCCTGCACCATGACTAGTCTGACATCTTCTTAAATGCCCTGCTCAGGCTTAAGCCTCTTCTAGGCTTCGCTTCAAGAGACCTCATTCATTTGAGGAGCTCCCATCCCATAAAGGAAACATTTAACTGAGAATGAATTTATTAAGACTCGCCTTTATCTTAAAACAGGAAAAGCTTGTTTAATAAGGAGAACGGAAACTGGCAGACCATTTAATTTGTTCTAGCTAATATAAATTTTAACTGGGTCATAGCAAAAATCCCAAGCAACTGAACTGAAGGAAATCAGGCTGAAAGGCTGCAGCTGTCACAGTTACCCGAAACATCTTAGGCACAGTCCCACGAAGGTACCCTGATCACGCCTCAGGACTAGCCAGTGCCCTTGCAAAAGACTTCCCCGGTGTCCAGCCCCGCCGCCCGACCGTCAGCTGCCTGCACGACGTTTGCCATTTCTGTATCAGCGAGTGCACCAGGGTGGCTCCTTCCAGGCTTTCTGCCTGGACAACTGAAGCGATTAATCACATTGCAGCCCAAATACGTGGCTTCCCAAATTAATCTCACTTGGAAAGCTTCCAGATGGTTCAACTTTCAGACCCAGAACTGGGGCAGTTTTTTTTCTGAGAATTAGAGGCTACAGAAATGCAGATCACACCAAAATAGCGTGCCCCTACAGACCAGCTTTAGTTTCCTCTACTAGGTTGCTGTAAGGGTAACCATTCATGTGTGTGTGTGTGTGCGTGTGTGTGTGTATATATATATTTGCAGATTAACCTTTTTTTTGGTGTATCCCCTCATCACTTGTAAAACTTCCTGCTTTAACTCTTCCTAGAGCCCACTAGTTTATTTGGCTTAGGGCATGGTCTCTGGAAAACACCAAGATGGAGATGTGATCCTTTTCCACTGTAATTTGTTCCAAGCTGATCACCCTTACTTCGTTTTCACACACACGCTCCTGCGTTCACCATCCAGCCTGAACGTGCCTGGCTTTGACCTTCTAACAGACAACAGGTTCTTGATCCGCTCAGCTGCTAGACTAGCTCAAGTACCTGTTGCTTTCTTTTCTCATAAACTTACAGAGTCTATAAATAACCACCTGAAAACAGAGAAGAGTCCTGAATGTTCGTTTTTGCCATTATCAGCTAGATCTGTAAGCACAAGGAAAAGGCTAGGTTTCGACAAGATCTATTTTCTATGAGGCTGCGTGGACTGGCATTAACTCTAACTGAATCCCAGCTCAGCTTTCCCATTACTTTCCCCGGGATGAACGTCTAGCTCATCACCTTAATCACCCCGGCATCGTGTTTGCTCTTGCTGAATCCTGGCACATTAAGCTCTCCCTGTTCTGGAATTTCCCGTTTTCTCAAAACTGAAGTTAGCCGTTTGGGATTCATGCACATAAATTACTTGTGTGTGCTAATTTGCAGATGTTTATCTTGAGGTAACAGCACTCCTATTTAACCATGTAGTAGAAAGAACTTCGTGATGATGTGGGAAGTATAGCATTCAATTTCTTTTGATACAGAAACAACTGGTCAAAATACCGCTATTCCATGTGCCTACCACCACTGGGCATTTCTGTCATTATACCAGCATGTGTGCAAACTCCTCATCCTTACCCTTGTCAGCTATATGTTTACACTGCTATGGGTACATGCTGTAGCTGCTGCTTTCCCCTGCCCCCAGGATAAACATTATTTTGACCATGAACACCCTGCCTCCTCCCTCTGCCAGCCTCCCTCTCACACTTACTGAGCATAGTCCAATGCCTGGCTACAGAAACTTCTTAGTTGTAGTACACCACCTATCTGTACCCTCCTCCTCCTCTCCCACTGTAATTTTTGAGCTGAGGAACAAACACGTGGAGATGGCACAAGCCCATGTGCCTAGTCTGTGATAGAATAGCATAGAGTGTGAGGAACTATCAAACCTCTGCCGTCTTGAGTAATGTTGCCTTAAAAACCCCCAAAAGTCCTACAAAGGATTCCAGGCACCTAGAAGTTAAGACGACTGTTTACTTGCGAATCAAGCAACTTTGTTCTAATTTACATTAAAGAACTCCATAATGCAACTTTTACAAGGGCTACTTTTCTCTGCCTTTTGACAATGAAGGACACTAAGAGCATGCTCGCCTGAGCGCTGCATGGTTATTAAGCGACACATCTGGCCAGTCTCTTGTTACAAACTTCACAGTTAACTACGAGAAGTGGATATTTGCTTATCCTAGGAAGCATTATGGACCAGACAGCCACCACCATTCATGTTTCACAACTTTAATAGAATATTCTATCTATTCTGTACAAATTGAAAACACTGTATTAAGTTACAAATGTGTAAGGTAAGGCTGGAGCACTCTACATGCCTGGTCACAGTGTTGATACAGCTGCTATTCAACTGCTGCCAGAGGTTGGCAATGGATGCTGAAACTAGAAATGTGTACCTGAAGTGCTGCACAATGACAAAAAGGTAGTTTTGAAGACTTCAGAGCTTTAAATAAAACAAATTGTGGAATGGAATAATTTCAGTGTTACAAATAAGACACCAAAACTTCAGATTTATTGAGCTGAATTTTGTTAAATTTGTGTTCATAGTGAAAGGTCCTTCCATGCTGGACACTAAGCAATAAGACTACTGGAAATTTTCTGGTTCTTTGGCTGCAACCCACTTCCATCAACAGCAACAGTTTGGCCTTTATTTTGATCTTCATGCAGAAGAGTTGTCATTTTGATGCAAGTTCATTTCTTCTGTCTAGACTACTACATTGAGACCAAGTCAAATTTTTGTTTTACAAGTACCCATATTTTATGCAAAACAGGAAGAATATTTTCAAGTATATTAAAAACTATTAAAAAGCACTAATTCTGTCAAAGTACTTACAAACATGAATAAATAAATAGAAAGATGAACAACTAAGTCTCAAATATGACACCCCCTTCAATGAAGTAAAATTACTTCAATTCAATTGGTTTTACTGAGATAATAAATATGACATTTAAAGCTGCTCAAGCACTAGTTCGATTTGTAGGTTGCAAGAAACATTAAAAAAGGGGGGAAGGGGAACTAGCAAAAAAGTCATATTGCTCTATCTGTTTCAGCTACCATACATGTAATCCATTTACTTTAGCTTCTCAGCACATGTGCTATTCCACAATTTTCAATGTTTAACAAGAAAATGGATAATCTTCACTTGGTAGTCTGGACTATTTCCCCTACATATAGGGCACAAGGCTCTAAAGGCCAACTGACATACTTAGCTACAGTGTATCAACGGCTGTAGAGTGTGCTTTATTTAAACCTCATATTTCCCAAATGCATTGAAGTTGCCACTGTACATGTTAAGCAAAAAAGAAGAGTTAGTGAAAATCATGCATTTTAAAACAAATTAATTTTAAGCATTGTTAATAAGATTGTGCTGCAGCGATGGAATATCCTGAACTGCAGGCCAGGTATCCAAATATTTGTTACAAGTTGTTCAAATATCACTTTGAAGTGGTATTTCCTTATTACTGTTGTTTGCATTCAGCAGGTTGGCTGGAATCTTTCTGTTTAAAAGGAAGAAGAGGAGACAAAAAAGAAAAACCACTGGTTAAGAATCAAACTGGCAAACAAAGTGATTCAATAAACAAGAGAACTTAACTGTGCAGTTTTTAACTAGCCAGAGATATGATTAATACATTCAAGGAGACCAAAAAAAGCTACATGTATACTCAGGCTAAATCACAAAGGTCTGAACTGCAGTCATGTTTTCTCCAACTGCTTAATACTTCATAGATTTTTAATCATCTACACATAAATTCTCTAAATTCTATCAAATAGGTCAAGGTTCAAAATAAATGAGAGTGAACCATCTTCTACTCCCTTCAACTAAAAGCTCAGTTCAACTTTCAGTTCCTAATAAACACTTCTGCAACAAACTGTCACCTCCTCATCAACTTTGAGGAAGGGAGAAAGGCTAGGAGGTCAGGATGCTTATTTTACAGCAAATTTTTACTCAGTTTTTACTCAGGAGCCTTGCCCTTGTTACTGAAGGTGATAAAGATGTAATTAATGGGTTGGTTTCTTCTAGGTTCTGTGTCACTAGCAGGTAACTATTCAACAGTTAAACACTGGGCAAGAAGTCCCTATGCTAATCCAAGTATGCAAAAGTAAAAAGACCTTTACTACAAAGCAAAACAACCTCCCCTTTGGCAAAAAGAAGTGCATTTGGAAAAGAGAATAACTATTCAAACAGCTAACAACAAGTTTTACACTGCACCTCTTTTGTTGTAAAATAGGGTTCTTGGAAAGCAGAAGAATTTATTCAGTGTTTTTCCCCATTTGCTTCTCCCTCTACCCTAGTTACTACAGTTTATTATAAACCAAATATCAATTACAGAAAGCCACTCAATTCTAGTAAAAGAAAAACACTGCTACAAAACATGGCACCCTGAATGTCACTGACCACAAAACATGGCACCCTGAATGTCACTGACCACAAAACAAAGTATTTTTTGGTAACTACCCTCAAGAGCTACAGAATTGTAAAAGCAGCAAGCATTTAAGTGTTCACTATGCATCAAGTGACCAAGAGCTAAAACAAAGCTGGCATTTCATGTACAGTGAAGCAGAACAGGTCTAACTAAGCTTCCTTATCACAAAATTTGCCCTTGACTACCTGTGCTAAGTCCAAATTATGTTTAAATATTTCAAGTTTATTTTTCCCTTCCTGCCTAGACTGCTTTAGGGTTACAGTGGTCACTGTCATTCTCATTAGAAGTCTGGATTACAGGCAAATTCTCCTTCGCATAGATATGCCAAAGGCTTTCTGGAATTCTTCCTTATGGTTTTCCTCCCCCAGCACATCTTGCTAACTCCAACTTTGTAATTTCTCATCTGCTTGGGTTTCCAAATAACACTGAAATGAACCGATTTTCACTGATTTGGGCCTAAATAGAGCAGGAATTCCCTCTTGAATAGAGGGATGTGTTTACACAAAACAAGATTATTCTCTCTAAAAAGGAAAAAGAGATCTGACTGCCACTGCTCAGAGCTGTATGCTAGTCATTTTGATTAGATGCAGGCAAAAACCCCAACATTTCTCAAAATGTTTTTCAGAAACAAGCATTTTTCTTACTATTGTTTTGTTGCTGAACACAGCAACACAAGTACTCAGCATTTCTTCCCCCACACATATTCTGGGTAAGAGCAGCCACAATCAAATAGAAAGCCAATTGTTTACAAATCATTAAAAAAAAAAATCTTTCCATCTCCTTCCTTCCTATTCACCTGTTACGTTTAGGTTGGCCACTGCAACTGCTCTGGCCAATGTTTTTACTAATCAACCAAAACCCTTACTGCATTTTCTAATAAACTTCATTGTCTATTCTTTATACTTGTCATTAGTTCTGTAAACATTTAAATCTTTTTATTGCATATAGATCTTTATCCTGTAAAAACTGAGTCAGAGATTATGAAGTTCCTTCTTAAGGATCTTTCAGTGTTAGTGACTACTCTCAGACAAATGTCTACTTTAAGAGACCCTCAGGTATGAGAAAAATAGTGGTAATTCATACTTATTTTTAGCTTACAGCTGAGGGCCTGTCTATCTTGACCACATATACCACCTGTTCAAGTGAACATAAGTAACAAGGCAATACCTCAGACCTGTGTTCCAGCATAATCAATAATCTTCTACCATTTTGGAAACACAGCACTACTATTACATTTCAAAACTAGGGCTCTTATGAGTAAGACAGCCCTTGAGCTCTAAATTGCCTTCGGTTACCTGTCAGCCCCACATAAAGCATCCTAGTCTAATCCAGAGATAACAGCAGCACAGGTAAATGAACACACACAATTTGCTTCAAGTGGCAACTGCCCTATTAGGCACATGTAAGTTGGAAATTATCTTTGGCCTACAGTACTTCCTGCAGGGTCAAAGCAGCAGGCTCCAAACTGCACGACAGAGATTACATCCATACTCCATCATGCAAAGCAATTAGTTTGAGCTTGCTCTTCCCAAGGGCCTGTAGGTTGACATTCGGTCAATGACCGTTACTGTAGTGGTCAGATTTACTGGCCTCCGAGAGACCCTCTGGTATTTAGTCCCCCATTCTAGATTTCTCATTATGCTGTATTCTGCTAAACTAACTTCCCAGGATAGCCTAGAAATGGTGGTGAAGTGTGTCAGCCAGGGATGAAAGATGGGGGGGGGGGGAACACACACCTCAAACTCAAAGATGAGGAATCATATCTTAAATAAGTTTAGCATCAAACACATACTGATGTTTGCTACAAGTAAGAATCCTTTTTGTCCTAAGGAGATCCTCCACAGTGGTTATGAGCAATGGCTTCACATAAGAAAGTGGCAGGATTCTCAAGTCTTTAAAGCAAGGATTCCACAATATTTATTTATTCTGTGCGCAAAGTTTAAACCATTCTGGACCTTCGATTCTGGTTTGAGAAGCTGTTCCAAAGAGAACACAAAGTAAGAAGTGAGACTCAAACCTATTCCGAAACAACTTTTTTTTTTTCTTTTGATAGCAAGCATCAGTGTAGAGCTTTTTTGCCACACCATCTTACTCATTTTATCACTTGCTCAGGATTTAAAAAAAAGTCATTGGCTACTATGGACCTGAACATTTTTTTTCCCCTGGCGTTTGATTACCCAGAAGAACAGCACAAGAGAGAAACTGGAGCTAGCTAGCTTACACACAAGACCAGCTTGCTCAGAGATCACCCTTCACATTAGCTCAACTGCATCAACTGTTTGTGGACTCAGAAGACATGCACAAAATTTAATGAGAAAAAGTTTCATGTAAAATTTGCAAGAACATAGGGCTAAATGGAGGAGAAAAGCAGATTGGGAGTTTTATTGATTTCTCTACACAAATTGCTTCTATGGTTTAAACAGAGAGCCCACAGCTCCCACCCATTTGATTAATCTGGTGTCCTACAGGATGGGGGCTTAAGCCCAAAGCACCCATGACATTTATCATAGCAACTTAATCCTGTCAAACTAGATCCTTTTTCCACCAAGTTAGAGTTGAAAAAAGACAATGACTTTCTGTTGTTCTTCTTCAATCTTTAAGCAGTTTAGGCAGGATATATTCCTAGCTAATTCAAAGAACAATATAGCCTTCACCTCCTTGCTTTTTCAAGCCTCTTTTCGTGAAGCTTCTGTTACACAAGAATCCCATCTGTGTAAGCAGCCTTGCAGGCACAGGCAGCCCATCAAGTTCTCTTTGGGACTGTACATTTGATTCCCAAGCAGACTTGGTTGCCAACAACAGTGGGATCAATGCAAACAGTAGGCATTAAAGCTGATGTCCAGTCAAGCAGAGAAGGAAGAAAGCCTTTCAGTTACTTGAAACCTTTTCCATGAAATAGTCAAAACAGGAGTATCAAAGCTACACAGTATCTCTGTTTATTTCCTAATCTATATTCTCGAGAGAAAGCAAGGATATCAAATATACACGTGGGAAGTAAATTTGAAGCTAAGCAGAGCTAGTAAGCAAGTGTGTGAACTACATCTACAAATGGACAGAGTGCTGCAAAGGTTCTGAAAATGAATTTGCTAACAGACCCTTCCATCACTACTACTTAGAAGACACACCAGGCACTTTGAAGCACGAGTAGTCTCTCCCTACAGCACAGATTTTTAGTTCAAAATTCAAAATACTGTTCTACAGTATTCATGCAACTATTTCTCCATCTGAGCACAGAATCGGCAATTGTGAAGTAAAGGCAGTTAAACTAACAGGGCATTCAAGCACATAGAAAAGTATACCAGACAAAACAAGCTACATTTTCTTGGCATCTTCTGAAGCTTTTTTATATCGTCTGACTGCTTAGCCTTCCAAAGCCACAACTTTTAGGTAGCACAGCTTAAGTCCTTTGTACAGATGATACTGACTTGGTTCTCATTTAACAACTCTTGTGAGTTTGAAGTATACTTGAGTGCAAGGAAGGAAGGAGGAAAAGTTTTCAAAGCAAAAAAACCAAAAACCAGAAACCCGCAAGTGTTGACATTTACGTAGTGAATGAAGTACAATAATAAAAAGCAGGTAACATGGAAACAACTGAAATGGCAAAACTGAATTTAGAAAAAAAATGGGCCAAAGAACAATTGTTTTTGGTGCACATGTAAAGAAAAGCTATTCTAGCTATAAGGAAAGTAGGGGGGTGAGAAGAGGGGGGGAGGAATAGGGCTAAAGGACAGGAGTGAACAATAGAAGCAATGAAAGATGAGTTTAGGGGCACAAGCTCTATACAGCAAAACCAGAATTCTAAGTTTCCTTGAAAAAAATAAAGTTGGTGGCTGACAACTTACAATTGTAAGAAGGAAAGACAGCTGTGCAACTGATTGCAGCAGGATGATATATAAGCTGTCCTGACAAATGGATGTTCCACTATTCCAGGTGAATAAACAATACATGTATGCTGAGGCAGGGTGGCTGGCCTTTCAAAGCATATCAGATTGGAAATAAAAACACTGCTCAATTTCGAGTTGAAGAAATGCAAAGAAGGGCATTGTCTATGGGGAGAGGTAAAGAGTTGAAAGGAGTACAGCTTCTCATAAGTAGCCAAAGAAACAAAGATATAAACCTAAGATACAGCAGGAAAAAAGTCTGTTACAGGCAGAGAGCATTCTCTATGATGCATGGGAAGAAAAGAAGGGGAAAGAAGACAGGATACAACAGAAGCAGCTTTTTAAAAAAAATTAAATAAAGGAGATAGATGAGCAGGTGAGCAAAACCTGTTCAGAATCATGAGTGCTCAAGTGAGGACCTCTCAGGGTGACTGACTGCCTTTGTCAGGCAGCATAAATAAAGAGAATGTGGGAAAAGACACACCAAATACGTCAATGACTTGCAAGAGTTGTAAGAGGAACGAAGGAGGCACTTAACTTACAGGTACAGCGGAAACAGTTAAGAGGTGCAACATCAAAACAGGAACAAGAAGAAAAAGTAGTCTGACAAGTCTCAGTATCCTTTATCATCTGTATAAAAAGCAGTTTGACTGCTACTGAGATAAAGCAGAAGTTGTGCCAGGAAGGCAAAGAGGTCATTTTGATAAAAATCTATTCTAATTATACAATTTAAAGGCATTCATCTCTCTATATATTTCTTTGTATTTCTGAGCTACTAATAAAACCTAAAACCTGAAGTCCCCACTCCCCCATTTCTGTTCCCCATAACAAGAGAAAACTAGAAAACAAAAACACACTGCATGGCTGCAAATGGGAATCTTGGAAGTTAGGTATGAATGGAATTCCACCTTACCTAGAAATGTATGAATGATAAACAGACTTAAATTACACCTAAATGGGAAAAAATTGAAAGGAACTGTCAGCATGAATGAAAAGTGAAATGTACAAAATAATACAGGAGGCAACAACCACAACCTTCCAAGATACCTTAAGATTTTATCTATAGAATACTAGTTTTCATACTTCCTCCTTTAAGAGGATCTTCGATATTTAGCAGAAATACACTGACTCAGAACTAGCATCTTTTCTCAGCTGTCCCACCTCTTCCCTTTACATTTCCCTTTGCATTCTGATCCTTTAGAACAGTTGGAATATTGCTTCTGCTGCTCTAATCCCATTTGATCAGTCTTTCCACGAGACAGACTTCTTTGAGTATACAGTATTTCCCATCAGAAAACACAAGCTCAATCCTTGACATGGTGACAGAAAAGCACTTACTAGCGATATGATTTATATAAACCCATCATTATGCTTATAATAGCTTAATGTCACTGACATTCATCCAAAAATCAAGCAGTTACGCACACCTTTTTTTTTTCATCTGTGCCATTAGACAAATTAAAAGGTGATGTCTTAAGAACTAAAAGAACACAAATCTGCCATCACTGTTCTAGCTTTACTAAATGCAAGTATGAGCTTTATGCTGACTGAATGATTGAAAAATACCTACCAGAAGGAACACAAACCCATATCAAGACTGAATTTTAAAACAGATCTTGTGAGGTTTAAAGTTCAAAGTTGTGGACTAGCTTTTTGACTTTAGCTGACCATAGACAAGTAAAGTCTAACCTGCTGCCATTAAGACAACTAAGAAGAACAATTTTAATTAAAAAAATAGATGGCCTACTTAAGGCTTGTCAGAATAATTTTAAGTTGAAGTCTGGCCACAGAACAATACTTCTGAAAAAAAAAAAAAGAAACAAATCACCCTAAACAAAAATAATACATGGAGATACCATTATGAAGTAAAGACACAGCTCGGATTTTTTTTTTTTCTTTAGTGCTGGGAGACAAACATTTCTCTGAACATTAACTTTTCTTTTGAGAGCAATCTGAGTACTGAGGAAGATACAAAAAAAACATTGCTGTGGTCAGGAGTTTGCACCCTTTATGCTTTATTAATCTTTTTACAAACTATTAAAATCTGAATTATGATGCTCATGATTATAACCTGTATTATGCTAATATATAATACATATGCCTAAGCAAAGAAGAAAATCCTTACCTTAGGATCACTCTCTGCATCTTCCTCTTCCTCTCCCTCCTCTTCCCCCTCCAGCTCCTATGACAAAATAGAGATAAACTAACAGAAATTAAAACAAGTTAAAATGCAGCTTTTTGTAACGGAGAAAAACAACAACAACAAAATATCTAATGGTATTACCACTGCATTTCAATGCTTTTCAGCTGTCAACATTAAAACTACTTGGGCTGGATTAAAAGAACTCGGCATCTTTAAAATCTTAAAGCAAGATCTTTAAAAGAAAATTTGAAATGCAGATTTAAAACATTTGGTGAGGTTTAAGGCAATCCTCCTACATAAATTGCTGCAGTCTCCTAGCAACTTTTAAAGTTCTCTCTCTGTAGTATCACTTGAAATTTTGCAGTTCTGGTAGTAAGTATACTTGCCTAATTTTCTTCTTTGTTTTGACCTCCTTCCAAAGACTCTACTTGGATTTCTACGGACAGGCTATCTATTCCCGCACAGGGTTTTTGTGGTATTTCTGCACTTTTGTACACACATGCCTGTATGCAAGTACTAATATCTGGCACTGGAGACAGATTTAAAGTTACATGTATGTTTCGGTCAAGATCCAACTTAAAAGAAGTTTAGCCACTCGACTGCTCTAAGCCCAGAATTTCTTACTGCAGCTTGCAAAGAGAGAAAAGAGACAGCACAGAGGCTACCAGCTCACACAACACACCAGCTCAGTAACCTCTGATGCACTCCACTCTGATGACTTTGACTAGAGTCAGGTATGTACCTTTAACTGACTAGCAAGAATAGACCAAAAGAAGCAATATAAAAATACAATTACCTGTCATGGATATTGATTTATCTTCAGGTGTGATATCATTTAGTAGTTTTGTACAAGGAATTTCATGCTACACTTGTGTTCATGCAGCACTGCAGTAAGCAGACCAGAGTTCTTGCTATACTCGAACTTTCAGCCTAAATTAAGCCCTAACATAAGCAGTTGCTCCCCTTCTCCTTTTTAGTTTACCTTCAGCAAGGACCACGCTTCAAGCTTATGACAGTTAAAAGCTAACAGCTGAATTCCACTACTACAATAAGATTGGAGGATCTTCCCATGCAGCATTCAAGAGAAGAGTTTGTTTTTAATTAATTTTGACTCATGTCAGAAAGTAGCTTTTGAAATATTAGAAAACTTAATAAATACTCTATAGAAAGTAGTTATATCAATAGGGAAAACAAAATAGTTTTATAACTCATGAATGTCGAACTCTTGAAAAGAGCTATCATACACAGGAGCATATACAAACAACTGTTTTCTGCTGCGCATAGAACTATTTCAGGAACTTGAATACCATTAGTAATTAGCCATCTATAAGAGATATAGTATGTGTCTCACCTCCTCTTCACCTTCTTCACCTTCTTCAAACTAAAAAGCAAAAACAAAATTTTAGCTTCACTAGTATTTGCATAAAATCTTCTGTTATAATAGATCTAGCACAGTCAAGCATAGTAGCTGAAACTAAGCCACTTCCAGAAGCAGAGACTAACAACTTAGTTGCATATCTCTTTCCCATTCCCAAATAATTATGAATCTCTTTAGGTTTTTCGCTATTCTCAAGGAAATATTACTACATACTAGTCTAATCCAGAAAAGTAAGAGAATGTTTCTATGTACAGGATGTTTTATAAAAAAAAAATGCTGATAGCATACATACGTTATCATCATCTTCTATAGCTTCCCCAGTGAAATAAAGCACAGCACGAGGGACTATCCTCTCACGGAAGAAGTGACCAATTTCAAAATCTGCTGCTAAGGTAAACTCTGAATCTTCATCCTGTAAAGCAAGTCAATTTGATTTTACCGCTACATATATAATGTGCTACAGAAGAGCAAACAGAAGTATTTCAAAGTTATAGGTTTGAGAAATGTTACACTGTCATCAACATCTACTTTTAGATCACTTATGCTTGACAGCATACTTTATAACAATTTAAAAGAAATAGTGGAAGTCTAAATCCCAACTGTGGAAATTTAGATAGGTTAAGAGTTTTCAACTGTTCACATACAGGCTACTGAAACACATTCTATTAAAAAGGGTCATATAGATTTGGCTTGTTTTTACTCCTGACATTAACTTTAGATTGCTTTGCAGGAAGTCTGTTACCAGCCATACAGGAGAGCTGAGTGCTAGAGAAAATAATGACTTTTTCCCAACAGTGATTATTATAGAGATGTTGTATTGTGTTAGCAAGATGCATAATAGCAAAATATCACAAGATTACCAAGAGAAGTCAGTACCTTTTGTTTTATCAAGATTAACCTCAATTCTCGCAAAAGCAAAATCAATCATAAAAAATACAGTCTCTTGATAAAAGAATTTGAATAGAGTCAGTACAGGGATGCTTGGMAAAAAAAAAAAAAAATACAGCAAAGCAATCATGCAATTTTGTAAGTGTAAACTCACCAATGACTCTCCATCACCAGATACTACAAAGAGAAGAGAGAGTAAATTCAAGAACAGTTTATACAGTCTAGCCCACTTATTCAAGATGGCAAAGTACAGTATAAAGACCTTCTCACACCAGAAAACACTGGGATTATACAGCCTTCAAGGGCTAACTATTAGAGTTTTAAATACCATTTGGATTCATCCCAAGTCTAACTCACAGGAACTGAACTTTCAAGTCAACACATCATACTTGCAAGAATTAAGTCCTGCAGTAAGAACACCAAAGCTACCTTCTGATGACAGAAGTTTTTACACAGGAAATATTCTTCCTATGAGATGGATTCCTAATACATACAGACCAGACACTTTCTCAACAGTGAATCTTTTATCTGCAGTAATGCTGTAATTTACTTTGCTACAGCACTACAAACATAGTTGCTACCAGGTACATTGCAAACTCATGACAAAATATTATTGCTGAGAAAAGGCCTGGTACTGTAATCAACACAAACTTAACCAAAACATGGTTAAAAATTTTCTGTGCAGCATTGAATTAAGGAACAGGGATTTTTGTTTTGTTTTTGTGTTGTTTAAACATAACTCCCCCAAAAAGAAAAAGAGGTTCCCCTCCTCTACTCAGATGCTGCAATTGTGATCCTACTGTGCAAAAAAGTGAGAATTCAATCTGTTTGCAAATTCAAAAAGCAAGTATCAAATACCAACAGATGTCAGTCTTATACAGCTACCTCCAGACTATGACTGACTGTCCTTCAAGTACTTAAAGAAGTCAATATAAAAACCATCTGAGGCAAACAGATCATAACTTTCTGAAATCAGTATCTACATATGTTCTATACGCAAAAAAGTTTTTTTCCCCCCTTTTAAATTAAAGGACATTTCTGTACTAAAAACTCCAACTTTGGAAATACTTATCAGTTGCTTCATTCCTGTATAAAGAGGAATTTGTAATGGGATTTAGAAAGGGCAGGTAGTTCATAAAAGAAAAAAAATCGCGACTGTATCCAGAACTAACAGTTTTGTTTAGTGAGTCTCTGAAGTCCAAAATATACTGTTTTTCAAACATAGCTAAAAGAAGCAGTTCAACAGGAGATGATAATCAAAAAGATAGTGTTTTTGGAATACGCCTAAACTGTTTTAAAATACGCAAGTACACATCTAACATTAGATAACTAGTAACATTAGGAAGGTATATGAAGCATCAGGCACCATTAATTTAACCAGAGGAAACCACAGAGGGTTCCTTCACTTAACACAAAGGTTTAAGTGAAACCAACATGCTGGCACCAGACCAGAACTGAAAGCAAGTTCTTCCCATATTAAAAACCTCAAACTGATGTATGGAGCCATCCCATGGTAAAACAAGGCAACTTCAAGAAGATTCTACAAAAGCCTCCCTCCAAACCAGGAATCCTGCTTACACTGCACATCAGTTGTTCCTGCAGAATTTTGCCAAGAACAAAATGAGCTAATGCACTGTAGTCTGCTATCTTCCTCCAGTAAGAAGAAAGTACACAGTACAGCAGAAAAGATAGTTTGTACATTTAAGCTGGATTTAAATATAAACACAGCATATTTTAAGAATCCCGAATACCCACTCTTACTTACCCTTTATTGGGTTGAAGAAATTAAAAAAAGAATCATTAGGTACTTGTTTAGTAATTGTCCGAACCGTGCCTCGGCCCTTGTGTTTTTGTTTTTTCTTGATCGTTTTAACTGTAACATTTTTTCCTTTCTTCCAGTCAATAGTACACCTAAAGACAACATATGGGAAATAGCGTTTTAATATAAGACATCAAAGGAGATGAGGAACTAAGCAGAGAGTGACAGACATCAAGGCAAGGATGGTTTCTCATTCTCTAGATAAAGCTAATTTTATACACACTGACAACTTAAATGTACCTGACAAGATGTTTAAGATGCACTGCAGTGCTAGAGGCTATATACATGCTGGACATACCAAATATTTCCCAAAACAAAAGAGCTACATAGTTTGTCATATCAGTGTAATCACTGTAGTGGAAATAGAGAACAGACACCCCCTCCCCCCTGCCACTCAGGTACTTTACTACCTCTTTGACCCAACCATTTGAGTTTTGAGACTGAGGAAATGATTACAGCTGTTCCAGAAAATCTCAGCAGTTGAGAATGATTCTTCAAACAGCAAGACCAGTAAAACACAATACATCATGTTCTCTCAGTACAGCTCAAGGTAGTGTCCAGCTACAGTAAATCAGCAAAAGTTTTATTGTCATTAACCACTACCATATTAAAAGAAAACAGCACCTGGAAAATATTCACTAGAAATTCAAAACATCTTTTAAGTTCAAGTTTTCCTTACCCCTCACAATCAACTATTTCAGGTCCTTCAAATGAAAAAGGATCTGTCTTGTCTGGCTCCGACTTCATCTTGTAGGTTTTTGTCAGGACTGAATTAGAAAAGTAGTCATTGGGCCCAAAGTGGAACTCTAATGAGAAAGACTAGAAGAAAGTTCAATTATAGTTACCACTTATTTTCATCTTTGGAAGAGTGAATCATCAGAAATCAAACTCTTAACACAGGAAAAATAAGAACTTGGTAGCAAATATATCTTTCACTCTAACAAAAGCAGAAAATGAAGAATGTGAACCAATTCTAAAGTACAAAAATGAGAACAGCCTTCGTTAACATTAACATTCAAATTATAATCAGGTAACCTACTACGTTTCCTTCACCTTCACATATATTACTGCTATCTTAAAAGCAACCTTAAAAATAAGTACTTCAGGAAAAGTCTTGGCTTCTTATTCAATGAAAGCCTGGTTGAAACCACTTTAGAAGAACAGGGGTTTTTTTGGGGGGGGGGGGGGGGATGTTGAGTATTTGAGTAGTCTTATGAGACTGAAACAAACTTTTTAATTTAAAAGTTTATATTGCAGGAGTTGGTGTAGTTAAACAGTGCTCTCTACCATAAACTAGTTTTGTTTTTTCATCTGAGTAGAATATCCTGCAAAAAGATACTGACTTTACAAAGTCTAACTAAGGCTAGATGTATCTTAACCACTTAGAGCCTGAAGAAAGCATTTCTGATCATATTTGGGTTAACCACACGTATTTCTACATTCTTCCTAAAGTATGAGAAAGTGTTCTAAGTTCAAAAATCTTCCTTATTTTAAGCTAGTTAAGTCATGTACCCAGACTGGTCGTCAAGGTTTCATTATGCTAGCTAAGCACCCTGACATCCAACATCAATCTCAAAACAAGTTTAACTTTAATGTGAAATACAGGAGCCCTTGTTGTGCCTGACTTCTATTTTTATGCATATTTGCATAAATATATATGCATATATATACACACACACATATATACACATAACAAAGTAAACAAAGGGAACCATTTAAGCTTTAGTTAAAAGCTCAGATATAGGCTACAGTGAACAGAACTTCCATGAAGCACCCATGTATTAGTGTAATGAGACAAATCTGCTTTTGAAGGACAAAAACTACAGTTGATCCCTCACAGTCAAGGCAAATCAGAAATTCCTGACAACTATGTATTTCTTCTGGTTTCAACTTAATCCTCAGTAGAATTAGTGTTTTTGTTACACGCCAGAAATGCAAGCTATCTGCAAAACTAGCAATTGCAATACACAATGCAGCAATTTTTAATAATCAGAAAATACATTCATACAAGACTGGAGAGCAGGTTTCATTCAAGAGGTTAGGAATGCATCCATTTGTCTCCAAATACAGAAGAGACACAGAATTTGTCAGCCTTCCATTATTGGATTTCATGTAGCACTGGAATGGAACCTATTCACAGGTATATACTGTCAAGAGGTTACGAACAGTGCAAGACAATAAATCCACTGGTGTCCTAAGAGCAGAAGATCTTCAACTTAAGGTACTGTAAAAGAAACTGAATAAGAACAAATAAAAGCGTCGTATTTCAAAACAACTATTCTTCAGATTATCTGAATGCCACCGAATAGGTATGCCTCAAGGTATTTCTAGAATGCTTCATGCTTAAATAGTTCTTCATTAAACTCATGTCCACTCCCTCAGGCACGGTAATATTTTAGAATTTAAAAATTCCCAGTCTGTCTCTATCCCTACCACTCCCCTTGCATATTATCAACTCAAGTTTTTGGTACTAGCAGGAGAAACAATGTCGACCAAAAACTTTGCTTCATATTTGGAGAAAGTCTATCAATCTTTTTCTTGATTCTGCAATGAAACATCTCTTCTGCTTATTTTAGACTGTTTATCAGATGACTACAACTCCATAAAACTCAGCAAAATAAAAATACATATGTGGGGAAGAAGCCACAAAGATGAAGTTTAAAGAGAGGATGTGTAGGCTTGAATCCCATTCTTCTCTCTGCCTCCTCCTCAAGAAAGGTTTAAGGAATAAGTATAGCCTTCACGAATTAACTGCATGACAACAGAAAAATTTGTTTTTGACACAGTTATCTGCAAGATAAACACTGTGTGCTGAACTTGTAGACAAATAACTTTTGAAAAAAGTCAAACTTGAAGTTTAAAATTACTCATTAGGTACACTTTTAAAGGCTACCTAATTTGTTTTCTATACTTTTGCAGAGGCACTGTATTCATCATCATTGTTTCTAATTAAAATAACTAAGTCGCATATATTTCATTTCTTATTTTGATGAAGTATTCTGTAGCACACAATTTTCTCCACAACAGATTCATTTTTGAACCAAAAGTAGCCATTTCACTTTGCTAATAATAGCTTATTTGGAATTTAAGAAAAAAATGAAAGTGAAAACTAGCATAGACTGAGCAGAACCAGAATTTAGAAACGGTAACAATGATAGAGATAAGGCTAAGGATAAGACAGAAAAGGGTCAGGAAAGTTGGAGAGAAATTTTTAAAGCCAAAGCATGGATACACTATCCTGGAAAGCACCTCCCATACACTCCAGCAAAACAGAATGGAATGAAAACATTTTGAACTGCTGCTCACATCATTACTACAGCCTTCATGAGAAACACTAAGAAAAAAAAACCAAAAAAACAAAAACCAAAAAACTTACCATAGGCTGTCCAGGTTCAGAAAACTTAACTTTAATATCCTGCAGGTGTTTCAAGATTGGTTCATCATATTCCTATAGAGAGAAATGCTTATTGAGAAGGCAGTATTTGGAAGAGCAACATTTTAATCTAATCTAATTAACTTGCTTCACCTGCTCTTGTAACATGACTGGACCTTGTACTTATTCAAAGATTTCAACTGAAGTTCAGATATTGATCACAATTCTGCATGACTGGTTTGGTACAACTATCATGTGCCAAATTCTCAACCATTAAGCCTTGTCTTCAGTAGCTAGAAGTACTACCTTGTTAGGCTGCAGGAACACTACCAAAAATAAAATACTTCATTCATGACTTTTATTGCTGATGAGATCCACAGGCTTCAGGGTATTATTGCTTAAGAGCATTAAAAGCAGTTAAGATAATTGAGGGGAGAACAACATAAATGTTTAACATTAGTTCAACCAATCCATAGGTACACTTAAAAAAAATATCCTTGCAAAAATAATAATCCTGGACTAAGTTAACAAAACAACAGGAGAACATCTGTTATGAGCAGCGTGTAAACCTGCATTTTACTATCTACAGAAGTTATTACAAGATCATCTCTAAAATGATCAAAATCTTGTTTAGAAATGTGGGTCAGCTGTTCTGCTTGTCCATTGCTAGCCTCCCAAGCATCTTAAGGAATAATATTAAGGATTCTGAAGAACCATAAGCTTTTGTCTTTTACCCATTCAACATATAAACACTAGTAGTTA
>PTFA01000140.1:988684-1033574 GCA_003342895.1 Casuarius casuarius | reverse complement strand
GGGGGAGGTGATTTCAGGGAGACAAATTTAAATGCACATATACTTGAAACTGTACAGAAGCAGAGTACCAAGCCTTCATATTTACTGCCTTAGTTAACTTTCACATAAGTGAGCTCAGTTTGTAGGCAATAAAGACATGAAAAAAAAATCAAAAATTCAAAAGAATAGTGTAAGGTATTATCATTTTCACTGCCACCACCACCACTAAGAAACCAAATTCATATCATTTCCTCTGGACAGTTCACATTTTTCAAATAAGTATTACAAATGTGAAGCTTAGTGGGAGGAGGGGACTACACCAACCACTTGTTCCACAACGCAGGCTACTGCAATTGAAATTTATCTGACACAAATGTCATATAGCACCAGTCACCTAAAAGGGCAGAAAAATGTAAACTTGGAATGCTGCACGCTCCCAGCAGTCCAAGACATCAAAACATCATTAAAAGGACAAGTAAAATCCTGAAAAACACAGCTTTAAAAAAAGGCCTGTACAATTAACAGCAAGAGACATTCACAACAAAAAACCTTCCTGGGCTAGAAAAGCCTATTTCTTGCTGCATAGATCTTCCAAACAGAACCAGATGATAAAGCAAGTCAGTAGTGGACTTCTAAAGGCACAGGAAGACTTTCAGCCATAACTGTTACTGCTTTCCGTAACTACAACAAATCAGAGAAGAAAGTTATGACTTCCGTTTTAGAGCTGTTGAGATGTAACTCTGTGGGAAGCCACAAACAGTCTCATACTTTTTGTATGGAAAATTAGAAGCCATAATAATAATAATAAATAGTCTAAAGAAAGAAACTCATTAACCTGTTCCACAAGGCCTGAACATTAGCATTACTTAAGCTCATCTTAGAAGGTTTCTTGAGAAAACACTATTTTAGTTAAAAAATGACCTTATACAAGTTTGTCTATGGCTTCTGCTTTCAGCTATAACTTGCTTGCTTGTTCCTGTACCTTTCAACATTGAGATCTTGTAAGCAGATGTTACAAGAACCAACTCGGGCTGATCCTATACATGCTCATATCACGCACAGAAAACGATAGTAGCAGCAGGGAAAACTTTTTTTAAAAAAGACCCTCACTTTGGGTGAAGGGGGTGGGACATCGAAACGAAAAACTGAACCCCAGAGAAACCGCAGCAAGCTGAGGATACACAAGATCATCGATAAGGTCAAACGAAAGGATCGCACCCGACCTGAGCAGCTAAGGGTTTAACTCAACCCGAGCACTGCGCGGTGAGAGAGACAGAGAAACAGAGCTCACCACAAACAACAGCCCTCCCACCCCCTTCCTCCCCCACTTCCCTCGGGAGGACGGGGGAAGGGAGGGCGCGCTGCCAGGCTCTCCGGGGAGGGCGAGGGAAGCCATACATGCGGCCGGACCCGCTCCCTCTCCCGCCACCAGGCTCAGAGCAGGCAGGACTCCCCCTTCCCCCGACCCAAACTTCCCCAGCCAGCCTTAAAATGGTGCCTGGCTGGGCCGGGCCGGGCCCGCCCCTCTCCGCCAGGCGCCTCCAGGCGGCCCCTCCGCCAGCCGGGCCCCACCCCGACCAGGCCCCAACGGCCGCCGCACGCGCGCCCCGGCCCCGCGCTGCGGTCACGGCGGCCAGCGCGGCTTCTCCGCGGGCCCCGCCGGCCTCAGCCCGCCCGGGGACCGGGAGCGCGGCGCCGCAGCCCCGCCGCGCCTCACCTGCCCGCGCCCCGCGTCCCCTCACGCCCGCAGAGGCAGCAGCGCCAGCCGCCAGGCTCCTCTCAGGCGCACTCGGGCTGCGCCGCCGCCAAGAAAGCGCCTTCCCATTGGCCGCAGCGCGGCCGCCTCTCTCAGCAAAGGCGCCGCTGATTGGCTCTGGCGCAGCCATGGCTGCCGCACCGCACGCGGGCCATGTTGACTATCCGACGGCGGGTCGCTCAGCCAATCAGAGGGCGAGCGCGGCCGCGCGCCGCGGGAGCGCGCTGGGGGGGGATGTGAGCGCGGGGCTGGCGGCGCGCGGGGAGAGCGCGTGACACGGCGGGGGGGGGAAACAGGGCGGCTCGTGTCCTTAAAGGGACAGAGACTGCGGAGGGGGGAGCGGGGGCGGGGCAAAATGGCGGCGGGAGGGAGGGTGGCGTTTCGTAACGGTCACGGCGTTTCCTGTGAGAAAAACAGGCCCTTTCTGGGGCTTCAGATTGGGCACCCGTTTAAAAACGTTAATTTTTCCGGCCTTGTTTCCTGGTCTACGTATGGGTGTAATTCCCTCTTCTGAGAAGGAGAGGAGAAAAAAAAATAAAAAGGGTTGTGTTTGCATGGGGATCTGTAAGCAACAGATGCTGTGTAATATGGTATTAGGGACACTGCAATTTTAGCATTTGGAGCCACTTGGAGTTTTTATGAATAATCCCTTCACTCGATAGGAAAACATTAACTCTTTATTGTATCAGTAGATTCCTTATTCTAAAAAAAAAAAAAAAAAAATCTACAGGTCTGCTAATATAGTCTTGGATTTCGGTAATTAATGTCCAGGGTTTAGCGTCACAATTGTTTCACTGATAAAACATTGAAATTATGGGACTGATATTTAATAATTAACAACTAATCACTACATTAACATTGGATTAATTCTGTTATTGCAGGAATTTAATAGCAGGAATAATTTATTCATCATCATTTAAAAGTAGGTACCAATACTATAATTAAAGAAAAAAGTAATTATGAAATAACACCCAAGCAGCTAAAGAATTGCAGGAATTTTGGAGAGTCAGTAGCACAAACAAGCAGATTTGGCCAGCTCGAGGACGTGCTCAGTGGCAGGTCTAACGTTTGCTCCCACCTCTCTTCCCTTGCCCATCCAAACCAATCCTTTTTCTAACATCAAGAAGTTAACAGCCTCTTCTTACTTTCATTACCTTTATTTTGGCACAACTCCATTCATGGTGGTTAAGTTATGGTTAATTCTCATTCCTCCATAAAAGACCATAATGAACTCTGAAAGGAAGATTTATCTGAAGGTATTCATACTTGATGTTTTTGTTCTTGCTGCTGATTCATAGCTGTCAAGTATTCTTTTAGGGTTTGTTTTGTTTGTTTGCTAATCTCTATTTGTTAAAAGCTCTTTCTGCCTTACTCCCCAAAAGAAGCTTGGAGTCAGATACTGTTCCGTATGAAGATTTAGGAAGCTTTGCTTGAGTATGTGATGTAGCTGCTCATTCCTGCTAGTGCAGGAACACATTGCAGTCCTGTTCAGATTATTAGTTGCAATACTGCAGCCTCCGTGCTAGTGCTTCTCTTGTTAATGCAGTTATTCTTGTAAATGCTGCAAACCCTGAAATAAATTATATTTCAGATGATCTTGTAGAAATAGATTTGCTTTCTTCTGGACCAACTATCAAGCCTTGAAACAGGCCAGAGTGCTGGAAGTATTTTTTCTCTTCATTCATTGATACATGTTGAAGTAAAATACATTTAAACTACTTCGAATCCACGGGATTTTTAGTGCCCCTCTCCAAAGACATAAATCCTCCGTGATCAATGAGGGATTTTTGCCAACTCTTGTCTAACCTCCTGCAGCACCATAGTAGACTTTAGGACTGTGGCTGAGGCACAATCTGTGGAGTCATCTTGCTGTCAAGTGCTCCTACCCTGCAGAGAGCTGCAAAAAGATATTTGCTGAATCACCCTGGCTTGATTTAAACATCCAGGCTAGTATACAGGAGAGCTTGGGGAACCAAAACAGAAACAGAAGAGATTATGGCAGAGCTGCAGAACAGATATACTAGACACACCTGTTTTTAGAAAGAAAGCTTAAGCTGAGATCTGTAACTGGCATTAAAACAGCTGGGTGTTCTGCCCTTAGGTGGGCATTAATGGAAACCGGTTTCACTGAATGAGATGCCAGACATTCACAACCCATCCTGAGAGATAAGATTTAGTTTGTCTGTGATTCTTTTTGGACAAGAAGTGCTTTGATCATTGCTAACTGCAGTCTTGGTACTAAATAGCTTATGTACTTCCTAATTAATTTGTTCTATGTCAGGAGATATGTTAAGTAATATGCATGTGGTAGTGTCCTGTATAGGAAGCGCCCTGTGAAATCACCAAGAGGAATAAAGGTTCCTTTCCACATCTGTGTGGCAGAAATTGTGTAATTAAAGAGGAAGCTAAAGTTGTTCGAACAAGCACCACCACCTTAAAGTGTTTAAGCATAGCTTAAAATGCAGAGAAAGAAGCCAAAGGTATGTATTATACGTGGCAGAGATCTGCTGGTTGGCACATTTAAAATGCATCTGTGGGCTCCCAGAAAGCTGGGAAGCAAATATAAACACTAGGAAAAAGAGATCAAAGAGAATATCTTAAATGTAATTAGGGACTTAGTTTAAATGTCTCTGTAAAGAATGAAGACTGGTGGTAGTAAGACCGGATCAGATATTCACAGATTTTTCTACCAGTATCCAAACAACCTGAGTGATGGAGTAACGTGTTTGGAAGCTTGATGGAGGAACTTGTTCTCATGGTGCAGCAGTATTCACAGCTCTCGAAAAGCTGAAAGGCACGCAGAGCAAAACACAGAAATAATATTTGCTGCTTCCAAGTTTGGCTTTCAACACTTCACAGAAAGGATGCAATTAAAATCAGAAACACCACACATTTTACCTTGCCTTGCTGCCTCTGAATGAATTCTCTGATAGACAGTCTTTCTTCGTATGTTAACCTTGAGGGGACAGATACTGGATAGAAGTTACAAACAAGGTAAACCCTGACAGGCTTACTAAGTTAGCCAAGTACTTCCTCCTGACGAAACACAGATTTGCACAATCCTAAGTGTTCAGAGGTGCATTGTAGTGTTAGTGCATATATATTTGAGATTACTTTGTTCCTATACACTATACTGGTAGGAAGCAGTTTTTGAGGAGGACAGGAGCGATCCTTGTGGGATAATGTTTCAAATTATCTTGACAATACACAGTTCTGCACTATTGGTGTCTGACTTCTGTCTGAGCAATATTAAATACAGCAGCAAAATTTGATTATTGCAGCAACAATTTTTACATTTGAATCTTGTTGAAAGGTTAAGGCTGATGAGGACGCAGCAATGTATAATCAGCAGGTCACTGGTACCACCATAAAATAAATTTTTACCTACAAAACACTGATGTCCTTCAGCAATAATGCTTTTGATTTTTTAATAGACTTCCAGCATCAACAAAAGAAGCCCAAAGAGAGATTTGGTTTTCTGGACTTCAGAGAGAGAACATACACAGCTGTGTTAATTAGTTTCTGATATGGGAAACAGGTGTCAAATAAAGCACTGTGTTACCTTAAGCTTATTCCAGTGTAGGTACATAATCACAACATGGAGATACTGGTAAGTATTACTAAATATATATTGAGGAGAAAGGTACTACATGCTTTTAATGCACGGCCGTGAGAAACTTTTTAAAAAATTATTCTTACAAAATGACTCATGGAAAAACCATGATTGTTCCCACTTCCAGTTAACTAAGTAACATTAATAATAACTTCAAAGTAACTTCGAAGAATACTGAGGTTGCAGTGCTCTAGTCAAACATTAGTATCACTCCCTCTCCTCACCCCCCCCCCCCAAAAAAAAAAAATCAGTAACTGTAAAATACATTTAAGATCTGGATAAAGCAGGCAGTAGTTTTGGGGAGGGGGAGAGGAAAGATTATTTGAGATACCAGCTTTGCAACTTCCCCTTAATTCAAACTGTTTATTATCATAAGCTCACTTGTCACAAACATTGGTTGTTTTTAGAGGTTAAAGCAAGACACCTTTCTAGAAGTGACCTATGAGGCTGAGAAGGCCTCAGTGTTGGGACATGTAAGTTTATATCTGCATGATCACAAAACATGGAAGTTTCTTCCCCATCCAGAGAACAGATTTATTTAACAGGACTTCAAGTTGAGCACTCAAAATCAGTTGTTGATGCCCAGCTGAATGACAGAATTCGCCAGGGAAGGGATGGTAATATTTGCACGTCTCAAAAGATGGCAGCTTAAAAAAGATGGTTTATCAGCTTAAAAAAAAAGTGTTGGCTATTTGATTATTAGTGAGAAAAATTATCGTAATCATGAAAAGAATCTTAGAGATAACCAGAAAACTGTGTGGGAAAATAGAAAGCTTCACTTTGTACAGACCAAAACAAGCTGTGCATGTATGTTCCGGAAAACATTAAAAAAAAATTCCAAGACTTCACTGCTGTGGGATTATTATTTTCTTAAAGCTTAGAAAAATCATATTCCACACGCAATTCCTTCAGTATGTATATGTATACATACACATATTAACTGTCTAATCAAAAATTTCAGAATACAGTAGAGCCTGTCCTTTCCCTTTTCTTTGCTGAGACAGTGGACTAAGACACTGAATGCGGACTGCTGCTGTTGCGTTCTCTTTTTCTGGCTGCCAAGTCACTCTCACTAAGCCAGTGCAGTGGAATTCACTTAAGTGACACCTTGATGGATTGCCAGGAAGGAGGCATTGTGCTGTGCATTTCAATGATTGCACAGATCAGTTGACGCACCTACTTCCAGAAAGTCTGCTTAAACAGTGTGCATCTAAACTGTTTGCATTATTCTTTTGCTTGCTAACAAGCTTTCCTTTGCCAGGACATTGTGCGTGCTATTTTCTGCTAAACTGTGGCTGCTGAGAGAATCATAATAACTGATCTGAAGTAGTTCTGGAGCTTGTGTTTTGATACAAACTCCACAAGACATAATCTGTTTTTCTGATTCTTTGCCAAGGTCATTGTTTTCTGATTCACTTGCTGCTTTCGGAAAAAGGAACTCCATACTTGGGCAAAAGTCTCATTTTGTTTGGGGAGAATGAAGTAATTTCCTGTTTGTCTATGTATCAAGGTGAGCCATTTTAGCAGCCTCTCTACTGGAGTTAGCAATTTGCGTGCACTTAACTTTTTTAATAGACAATGCTTAGGCCTGTTGACTCACAGGTGCTTCATGAAGCAGACATTTTCCTTGCTCCTAATGCTGTCTTCCAAGGACAACAGACATGGAGGAAGAGAAGTTCATAAACAGCAGAACATTCAAGTATGGAAAGAACAGTTCAAGTATGGGAAGCTGTGAGGGCTTTATTGCTGGAGGAGTCAAGTGAGAAGCTTTCTTGAAGGAGGCAACTTCAAAAAGAAGAGAACAGAATGGCAAAACACTAAAAAGCAGGGGAGAGTAAGTAGCAATGTGGAGGAACAGAGATCACACAACACTGAAGATAGGTCTGAAAAGGAGAGGATTTCAAAGGCTCTAATCCTTTTGAAATCTATGAAGAGAATCCCAATGAATTCAAGAAACATGATTGTGTGCAAAAACAATTCGAAGACAGGGAAATACAGTGTGTACTGCAGCAGAACAGAGAGATGACTTTAGTGGCACTGATGTGTCAGATAAGGATTCTTTCAAATCATCTTAGTTTAAAACAGTCTAACTATGAGTCTATGAAACACACAGAAGGAAAGCCTGAGCTAAATAATACTGCAGGTAGAATATGACCTTAATGGGAAAGTAAATATGACAGAGACTTTATCTGAGCTTGGGGGACATGACTAACTATGGAGTTACAGGTATTGAGGAAGAAAGCAGTGTGTCTTTAGGAAGCATACAGAAGCAAAGACCACAGGATAAGCTGTGGAGACTGCAAGTTTGAAATGCTCATAAGACACATGCAAGGAAAGTTATCCCAGAAACAAAAGGAAGCAGTTGGGAAGGGAAAAAAATTACATTTTTTCAAATTCCTCTAAATTGATGTAGTAGATAAACCACTGGGTGGGTGAGGTTCCCCGAGGAACATAGCAGGAGGAGAAAAAGACATATCACAAGACAGTATCAGAGAGATGTTGTAAGGAAATTAGAATCCAGGAGACCAATGGATTAACAGGGTCATCTTCCTCATAGTTATGTGCTAACTAGGTTAAGCTGCATTTTTGGTAAGCAGGTGCTAACTCAGCTCACCAAAAAGGAATTTCTGTAAGGAAATTACTGTCACTACTTCAAGTTAAGTAGCAATTTCAAAAGTAGTTCATGTTCAGGAAGGTAGTTAACCTCAGTGAAGCCTATGCTGAGGATAGAGATGATTCAGGTTTAGCACTCCTAGTGTCCTAGTTTGCAGAACTAGCTCTGGAATCTCGCTAGGACAGTAGGGAGTCTCCAATGGGATAACTCATCTGGCTGAGAAGCAGCATCCTGTAACTAGATCTGCCTAGGCACATCCCATACCTTCATGGATATCCTGAGTGCACGTGCATCTTGGGGAAACAAGATAGGATCTGTGTTTGAGGAGAGATTAAATGTTAGGCATGAAACAAAAAAAGAATACAGGGCAGTGCAGAGACCAACACGTTACCTATAACAAATACAGAGAACATTCACAAGCAATGAGCTGATAATATGGAAGGAGTTAAAATCCAGAATGGTGTACAAATGCAACTAATCCTCTTAGGTTCATAGACCAAAAGGATGGAGAAGCTGCCCTCTTAGTTGTGGCTGGCTTTTTAACTACCACTGTACTGTTTAAAGAAGTGCTTATACAATTAGTCAGAAATCAGCAGAATACATCAAATATTGAATGCAAAAATTAAATGTTTTTGATCATATTAGTAATGGCAAGAAGAAAAGTTCTGTAAAATACATTTTAAAAAGATGGTTGTGAAATAAGCTCTGTTTTCTTTCTACTACACAAAGGTCACATGCACTTACACTTTACTGCAGATTTTAATTCAGTGTACAAGATGCATGTGCTTTCCTGACCTCACCATTACATGTTTTCAAAGGCAAATTCTAGGAAACTAGACAAAAATTATTAGGCCTTTCTGTTACTCCAAATCTGTACATCTTGATACTTAAGATGACATATATTAAGATAAACTGAAAGCAAAAATGTTTATAATTCTTAATTAAGGAAAGGAACATAGCCTAATGGTTATAAGCATGAACCTAAGAGTTGTGAGAACAGAGATACCACAGTTCTTACAATGACTCACCATTTGACCTTTCGCGAGTCATCTTCAGGCTTAAGAATATGCGATGAATATCATTTTGCATGTTGGGTACTTAGCTGTTACGCAGTTGTGAAGTGGGTGAGATATTTTGTACGATTTCATAAATAAGGGGTAGTAGGTACTGCCAGTGAAATTTATTATTAAGCAACACAGAGCTGTCCTTGGTTAAACTGTCATGTCGAAATCAGTCTTGACTAATGAGTGACGTATGGTCATACTTCCTAGCTGCAAGCCAATCTACAAACTGTATCTCAGTTAGCAACCCTCTGTTACTTCCCCTTGGATCTGAATAGATAATTGGGTACTGTCCTCTGTCTTTGGGCAGTGCTTTTATTCCCTGAGGCAACAGCTCCAAGAACGCATCCTCTGCCCATAGCTCCTCATGTTTTCCCCACCTGTTTGTTCAACGCAGGTACATCTTCCTTGTAGCTACCCACTTGACTGCAACTGTAAGTTGAGCAAGATGATGATGATCTGTCCCCTTCTGCAAGTAAGTCTGGACCTCTGTAGTCTAGACCTATGGAAGGGACTGTTTGCTTCTATTATGTAGCATGTCCTGGTTATACACGAGAGTTTTTAACAACAGCAGCTAGAGTATCATAGTGGAACTACTCATTTTTTCCTGCTTACATAACGATATTAAAATCATCTGGAAAATACTTACTAGTCTTACTGTGGGACAAATTATTCAGCTTCCATTTAGTAGTAAGTTTTGCTTACTGTGACATATTCCAGAGCGCAAGCTACACTGGGTATTAGATAGATAGAGATCGGTATGCAGGACAAATTAACCGAAGCCTGGATAGTTATAATCAACAAGAAACCTTGTGCGGATTTGCTGACTGAGCAGCATCTTCCCAAATAGAACTGGCAACCATTCAATCTGCCACTGTTGTTGCAAAGAAACTTATTAGAGGTTGGCTTTTTTTTAAGAATGGATTTTTATTTACTTTCCAGATGACATTATTAATCCATGTAAACAGGATTTTTACTTTGCACATAATAGAAAGTGTAAACAGAGAGATGAGCATCAGTACATGCTCTCTTTCACTATGGTGACCCAGCACTCGCCTTTTAAAAAAAAGTCCTGTTGTTGTCAATTTGCACTTCCATTCTGAACCATTTGTAGATACTCCTTGTATAGCTTTTCTTGGGTTTCATAAAGTTTCTTCAGCTTCTTAATTTGTCCTTTGCTGAGTTCTTTGCCTTCTGTATCATGGGTAGGAAATCCCTGGAAAATTAAAAATAAGAGTATTTAAGATAAATGGGCTTCCAGATACTTTGACTGCTTTTGCTCCTCATGGAATTGTGTTCTTTCCAAGTGAATCATGTTTTAATAAGACAGGGGAATAATATCATAATTAATGACAAACTGTCAAGGTGGGATGCATCTTTGCTAATTCTAGCCACCTAGAAGTGAGACAACTACCTTTGACTACTTGTCTATGCTCCCTCCCTAATTAATGAAGGGGCAAAGTGTGCATTTATTTCTGTCCTGGCTATCTCTACTGAAGAGAGGAAGCTTACACAACTAACTTCTATATAGTTATAGTTAAGAGAGATTCTGACTAATACTTAACCCCTAAATACATGCTTAAAAGACCACTTTTAATCATACTAACATTAAATCCAAGGCTTTAAGCAAAAGCAGTAAGAGGCTTGTATTCTGAATGGAGAAACTATTATGACAGATTTTTGTGGATCTTCTCCTTGCTCGTATGCTTTTTCTTCCAATATTTACATTCTCTGTATCATACCATTCTTACTTGTACCTAGGGCCTGAATTTGCACAGCTGAAGAAGACAGGAAGAAATAGGAGCAATGTCCCCGATCAAGCCCTGAAGAAACAGTGCTTTATGTTTTCCAAGTAACACCTTTAATGCTAAAGGGGAGCAATCTGAGCAAAGTTATCAGTACAGCTCCCTCAGAGAGCCTTTGCCAGGGGAGAGTGAAACAAAGGGTAGACCTAAAACAGAAGCACATGGTATCTCTGGAAAACATGGCTGTTTCCATCACTTCTGGCAGAGTCGGGAAGTTTGTACAGCTGCAGTCTTTGCCCTGCAACAAGCTATTTTAATAAATCTGTGAATGAATATCATGCAGGTTCCTACCCACAATACCTGAAGGGAATTCTTGCTCTGTACTAGGATAGCCAAAGGAGACCAACGTAAAATGAAAGTATCCCTGAAATGATGGCTAACGGTTAGATAACTTTGCTCCCTAATGCAAGATATGTGCAAGAAAATATCTTCTCTTTCTCTCCTTCCCTCCTTCCCCCATGTTAATAGCGCTGCTCTAGAGGTTTGGATCAGGATCAGCTATGTACACATACAAGTGAATATGTACAACTGCAGAAGGAAAAGCCCTCCCCATCTAAAAGTCTCTAATTCTTACGTTTTCATCAAACATGGAATATTTATCATGTTCCGATTTAAACATTTCGTGTGGTGGAATCTTCATCTTTGCTAGTTTTGCTGCCTGCAACGTAAAACATGCGTTAACTGCATTAGCATCACAGTGAATTACCGACAGCCTGTCTTTTTAAAAAACTATCCCCCGAATGTGCACAAAGGGAAAAGTAGACCATAACTTACAGATTAAGGAGCATCTGAGTCACAATTGTTTAATACATGAAAAGGAACTTTCAGTGAGGAACAATTCAATAAATCCTCGTTGTGTTTGTCCAGGAAAATACAAATAAATTGATGTTTTAAATTTGCAGAGAACCATTTAAAAAAGAAAAGTATTGCAGGAACTCAAAATAATCAGTTTATACTCTCCAAAAACTACATTTATGTTTTGCTAAACTTGCTTCCTTAGTTTTCTAGGTGTAAGCACAAAGTGGATTAGTTGCCATGAGCAAAGGATATTGAGCAATGAGCTCACTGCAAAGGGAACCATCTTTATCAACACTGTCCTGTTGATGAGAACAGGGCTCTATGGAGGTCACAGCAGGATCAGGATGCAAGTAATTGCATTGAAAACTAACTGAACTTTTACTTATTTTTGAACAAGCGCATCTCAGAACCCTTTCCAAGTAATTTATGCCTAATGCAAAGAAATCACCTTTTTGTAAAGAGCTAACTGCCATCCATGAAAGATAAATGCTATTTATCTACTTTTCTCTCTGTAAATGTACTCTCTCAAAGTTTACTTCCTCTGTTTACCCAGAAACTTATTTCCTGTATTGTTAGACTCATCAGCAAACAATCTTTTCCCTTTATGAGTTCATCTGCTCTAGCTGCCTACTCCTCACCTAAAGCTTAAAATCTTTGAGCTATCGCAATTCTCTAACTATGGAGCTGAAATGTGTTATTACAAAGCACTCTATTCCAGAGTTTAAGCACAGGGAACAGGTGGACTCTTAAAAAAGATCTGTATTTATATGTACCTATGACACCAGAGAGCAAAGAAAATAAGTGACACAAGCAAAATTCCCTCTAATGGGAATGTTAGGTACTGCTTTGGTAATTAAAGAAGTAGTACCTTTAGTCTTGGTCTCAAAGATAGCTGCTTTTTAATAGGTGCTATCACGGATCAAATCTAAATTTCAGGCGAAAATCATTCTGAACAAAAAATTGTAGACAAAAAAGATGGAGGTCCAGTTGAGGCTAAGCAGAAAGCTTGAGCTCTAATGTAATCCCTCCTGCATGTGACTACTGCTACTAACACTTTTCTTCAAAACTAGATTAAAGTGATCTGAATGCTTACCTCCTGCTCTTGTTTTTTCCTGGCTGCTTCTTCTTTCTTCCTTTTTTTCTCTTCTTCAAGCTATGAAAGGTAGCAATAATAAGTAAAAGGTAGCTACTTCAGTTGGTTGTCTTTATAAATCTGAGTCACTAGCTCCCCTGGATATCTAATTTTGGACAGAACTGGTAGCATGACCTACAGTAAAAAGAGTAAGCCTTATAATTAGGATTGTCCAATATTTCCCACTGTAAGATTTTATTTTCATTTGCTTTTATTTACAGCTAAACCAGTTTTATCTGTCCCCAATACATTTTACATCCTAAGCACATAGCTATGAAAAAATATCTGCAAAAGAAATGGTCCTGCAATTTCATGGGGAAAATGCACTGCGAACATTTTAAAAAAATACCAATTTTCCCTGGTATTTAAAGCTCTTGCCCAAAACCCTTGGAGACACCGGAGTTTCACAAGGAGCAGTTGTATCCCTTGATGTTCCTAGGGAAACAACTATCCAAATTTAACTAAGTTATAAGCCTCTGAAAAATTTCATTCCACACTTGCTCAGGAGAGACCTGTTAGTTCTCCAAGGGTTCTGTCAGTATTGAACATAATATAGTTGCCAGGGAAAATGTATTTTAGCTGCAGGCTCCACCCAGCACATATATACAAACTGCCCTCAAGTGTTTTTGATGAAAACATCTGAAATGTTGGCTGAAAACAAATTTTACTTTTCCCTTACAAAAAAAAAAAGTGCTTAAGGAAAGAAAAATCTTGGAAAGTCCTCCAAACATCTCTAGTCACAATGGAATTTTATTATTTCTTAGAACTGAAGACAGACATATAAAATGTTACTTTAAAATGTTGCAAAGTCAAACATTAATGCTAGGAAGTGCTAGAAAGGGTTGCAGTACAGCCCTTGTGCATAAGAATTAGGATTCACAATCTTTAATTACATAGCAACATGAGAATTCTTGTCCTCACACCCTGAATATCTCACTCATCAATGCTACATTAGTTAAGATTTAGCCATGGCATTTTGTTCTCACATACAAAAATAAATACAGTCTAGTTTTATGGAAAATGTCAGCTTCATTTGTACAGATGAAAGAAGTCAGAATCAATTTCTCATTGGAATCAGTCTTCCAGAGAGATAAGGCAATATGTACACAACACTCAAAATACCCTCATTATATGAAGGATTTGTTTAAAAAACCTTAGAAGCATTCATTAAATCCCACAGAAAATTTTCAAGCAACTATTGTTTCAAAAATCCTTTTCTTGAATACCACTCGAGTTTTAATATCAGTTCTGGTATGTTATTTTACACATTGCTAATGTGTTAAGATTTTTTTTTTTAAACATTTCCTTGATGATTTGTGAAGCATCCATAGCTTACATCTTACTTTACATGTGGAAAAATGTTAAATGCTTAAAATAGTAACCTTTTTCTTTTCTTCTCTTTCTTTCAATAATGTGTCCTTATCCACTAATTTGACCACAGTTGGCAGCCCTGAAAAAGCGAAAACAGATGAATGAGTTTTCCAATATCTGAATAATCAAAGATATATTTATATACCCTATAACAACTTTTCTTCTGCAAATGCAACTGAATGACTACTCAAAAGTGGCTAAGCAATTAGATACTACTACAGAAGATTCCACTGTACCCTTTACTGTCTATATGTTCCAATATAAATTTATACCGTATACATTTATACATCAGAAACAAGATGTGCTAAAGTTTTTGCAGTCTTCAAGTTCGTTGGATTATTCCAGATTAGTCTTTGACATCTTGGTGTTCTCCCATAGCTTAAGAAAATAAAATGATGACAAAAACAACTACCTACAAAGTTGCCAGGCATATAATTGTGTACCTTCATGATCTTCAAATCGAACACCCAGTTCAGGAAGGACATCATCTCGAAGAGCATCACTCAACTGTAGCACTTCAGTTACTAGAGTGCATGGAAAAAATACATTTAGAGAAGCAAGATTTTGTGAAAATATACTTCTATTCTGCTACATTTTTATTTAAGTGCAGTTAAGAAACTGGCACTCTCTTACATTGATCGAAGAAATGACTTCTGTTTTGTTTTAAAGTGACCAGCATTTTAAGTAAGTTCTGCCATCTTTCAACTACAGAGAAAAGAAGCATATTTCTTTGCAGAGACTCAGAATTCATAAATTTCTTCCAAGATATCCTCATTGCTCCTGAAAACTGTTATGAGAGTTCAGTTCAGTAACATAATCATGTAGAAGGCCAAAAGCCCTTCATTGCTAACAGATAGATTTATTGTATGGCATTGCAATACATGCTTTTCTACCCTGAAGAAAGCTTCCTCTAGACATTTTTTAAAAAGCTCATTAACTAGACATGCCTTTGAAGGGCTATTATTTTATTGTTTTGACATTTGTCAGTGGAATGCTAATGCAAACATCCTCTGGTTCTATATAGATAGTTATCTTTTCTGTTGCTTTTCTATTCATCACCTATTTTGACCAAGCCTTTTTCAAGCACACCAGTTGCAGCAGAACAGAGAGTTTTCATTTAGCTTTCTGGAAGGTGATTGGAACACCATGACTAACCTTTTCTTTTTTTCTTGCAAGCTTATTAAAGGGTCTTATTTAAAGACAACAAGTGATTAAGAACTTGAGATTTAGCTGAAATAGATGCTGTTAAGCCTTAAGAGGAAAATAAATCATCATATAGTAGCGTACTTGCTTGGATGAGAAAAGTTGCATCAGCTGAGAGGTGGCAGAGCAGTTCAGAAATCAAGAGGAATTAAATGAATCGAGAAGACCCCATATGTTGCTGTTATGAACTTAATTCAGTAGCATTTTTTTTAAATATACAGTCTTATATTTAAGAGAAAACACTTACCAAGGTGACAAGATAAATACTTAGGCTAGTTCATACCACGTGCTTTTGATAAGGATTCTCCCTTTTAGCAGCTCTCTCAGTTGGTCAAACATTAGTAATAATAAGAGTCTCAAAGGTAATGATCCAGGCAATAGCAGCTACTAATCCAGACTCTTTATATGCAAATACTGCACATACCAATAGATACAAGTACCATTCCCAGGTCCTCATTTGTTCCAGAATTCTGAGACCCTTGGGAGCGTTTAACAGCAGACAAAGCACCGATTACCCGACTACCATGAAAAGGAATGGATTACCCTATCACACTGTGCAGTAGTGCTCTTTGCTGGAGAATTAGCAGAGTGACTCTGTCTTTGTACATGAAAGCATTACATTTTATAGGAGTAGTTCTGTCTGTCCTCAACTAAGTATTTATTTTTCTTCATCCAGAGCAGGTATGCACAGTGAACCACACTCATGTTTGATGCAACTCTGAAGAAGCCAGTTAAGGCAGGGATAAGTTTACCTCATTAGCTGTTAATACTAAAAGGTGTTGACTCTAGCCTAGGTGAGGGAATTAAGCATGTCACGTCAAGAATGTATCAGATACACCTACTACTTATATAATAAAACAGTGTCTGTTCAGTTATAAGTATTTACTTAACTGAAACAATGAATAATTGAAAGTATAAGAAAAAGAAATCCTTCGAGGCAATCCTCTGCTACCCAGGGGAGTCAACGCAGTAGTTCTTAGGGCTGCAACGTGCCTACTCTTTGCACGTGTTACCTCCAGAGGGATGTTTAGGGATTGGCGGAGGGTTGTTTATGGGCTGCCCCAAGCCATAAGCCATTATCCTCACTGAGGACTGTGACAGGGAGAATAGCAGGAGATGCTCCATCACCAGTGCCAGTGAAGACAGTCAGCTAAGAATGAACTGGAACCTAGGCAGTCTATGAGCCTGTGACTATTTCCCAGCCCTATTTTCGCGTTTTCTGTGCGTTTCAAGGCACAGAGCCTTGGATGTAAAACAGCTGATGCGCTGTTTCCTCTCTACTGTGGTGGGAAGGAAAAGGAGGAGTTTAAAAAGCCTCTTGAGAATGCTAGATGTTAAGGCCAGCAGCAAAGACAAGAGCAGGGCAAGTCTTGTCTCACTTCTTGTCAATGGAATATATTAGGAGGAGGGCAGAGGGTTTCCCACTGCGTCCTAGAAGTACCCTGGAGCAAGACCCAGCATTTGTCACTCCTGGCAACAGAATCGCTGGTAAGAAATGAAGGGGCAGGCAGAGTTCAGTAGTAGACACCTTTACTACCGGGTAGTCAATTTAAGCAGATGTCCTGAGGTTAAGTAACCAACAACTACAGAGAGTCATTCCTTTTTGAACATCTGAATACCGATTCGCTTCTAATGGAAATTCTTCCTAAGCAGCATCAGGGGCTGCACTAGAACAGCAATGTGCGTCCTTACAGAGATTAATATATGGGGGTCTTTGCAGCTGGGCAAGTACTTAAGTAAAATTTAAGGATGCGCAATGTAGTGAAGCTCTGCACAACCAGTCATCGAGGTCTTTTGCAAAAGTTTTCTGCATTTCTTTCCCTTGTACAAATAACACAGTATTTTCCTTTTTCCATTTATCACCATTGCTAGATGGTATATTCACCAGTCAGCTGCAAATGATCAGTCTCCTATTTATATACTAATAAGCTTATAAAAGAGAGAATTTATTTTATGAATATATTTGAATGTTAGCCATTCTGGAGGATGATAAAATTTCTGTAAAGTTTTATAAATGGCTGTGCTGTGAATGCTTTTATATTTTATATATAGGGATGGGGACAACTGCTTTTTACTGTGCAGGTTTTACAGAAGAGACATACCTGTTATCCAACTGCTACGAGTATTTAGAGCAATACAAAACATTCTAATTCATATTTAACTTCACTCTGCCAGGATCTGGCTAGGAGGGGAAACTCTCTTCACTCACAGCCACGTAGAGGCAATATCCCCAGCCATTAATCAGAACAACTCTTACAGTAATGATACATTCTCTGCAGGCAAGAATTTAATGGATATGGGGAAGCAAATCAGTAGCATGTCTGTGCAGGTCCCCTCAGCCACCGCCCAGCTTCCGTATATCAAACAGTTTGGTCAGAGGTGCCCTCTGGTCGAATTGCAAAGTTGTGCAGCTCCTCTGTACCCCAACCAGATAGCTCTATTCCTATTCCCCAATTTATTTCAGGCAAAAAGTAATAATAATAATACCACCTTCCAAATGAGAAACTTGAGTGCAGTAAGTGGTCCAGCACTAAGTACTTTCTCCTAAAAACACCCTACAAGCAGCCTCATGACATTCAAACATTAAAACTGTTAAAAATGAGAATCAGCTTAGCTCAACCACCAGAGAGCAAGGAAAAAAGCCTCATACAAAACAATAGTAGGAGACCAAAGGTCACAATTTAGGCTGAAAATATACACACAAACTTCCTGAATTTATTAAAGTTACATAAAATTTGGAACTGATAAGCCTGTTTCTCAGCATCAATTAGGCCTATAGGAGTTTGACAATAATAGCTAAATAGTCACATTAACAAATACAGCTTTGTGCTTTTAAGGTAAACTTTAGAAGTTTACCTTAAAACTAGAAGAATTCAAAACAATAGCAGAACTAGGGTTCAGATTCTTTGCCAGCTGCATAGGTCATCAACAACATACTCCAAGTCACTCTATTTTTATAAGTTAAATATGTCTATCTATATTATAAACATATACATTTATATATCGCTCCCTATTCTGCCTTCAAGTATAAACTACAGTGTAAAAATTAATTTTTAGAAAATGAGGATCAAATACAAGTTGAAGATGCATAAAAATACACAGGGAATAGCAGAAAATAGTAAGAACTCAATTAGGAAGTAATCGACCCATAAAATCAAAGAGGGCTTAATGGAACAGCATTTGTAACACTATATAGTCCTGCGGCCAACACACAGCATGATCAAAGCTTTTCAAAGGGGGAAAAAAAAGAAAAGTCCAAACAACCTCCAGCACACACACAGATGAATTCTCTAAAGAGAGCACCGAATTACCATCTGGGGAGCTACAATTCCAGCTGTGTTAAAAAATAGGAAGAAACATCTTTGGCTGTTTAAACACAGACAGTATCATTGTGTAGCAATCTACACTTCTTCAAGAATGCAAGATCCCTGGAGGAGAGAGCATGGCTACTCTCATACCTGTAAAGCGTGGAGTGCCCTGGTCTTAAAAAAAGCCTCTTCACTCCTAAACTTTTGGATTCATTAAGAAGTTAAAAGAAAACAAGTTTAGCAACTTGTGAAAGTATTTCCCAAATCAGAGAGACATGTAGCAGAGATGTACATATTCAAAGCAATTCTGGTTTAATTTTGTACACACATGAAGACATATGTTACTTTTACTCCCTAAGCAAAGACAGATTGTATCAGTTGGATCCCCCCTTCCCAAGGTTAATTCCTACCACCTCTCAGTCTCAGGTGCAACAATACTGGAAAAAGCTAACTCTCACCTTTCTTCTCTCTGGCAATTTGCCGCACTCCTTCTCTGAACTCAGAAAGGACTTGTAGGTATGGCATCACTGTAGATTCAATCTGTGGAACAATTATTTCTACAATTAACTATTCAGAATTTAGATTTAAATCACACCTTCATCCGCTTTATATTTATGTACTTTTGGATGGAAGTCGACCCTCAGGGCAGATTTGTATCAATAAAAATTGTCATTGCTCTATTGATGTCAAGGGCAGGACAATGACTTGCATTAGTTGATAATTTTGCTTTTGAGCAGATGAAACCAGCTTGAGAACTTCCACTCTCCCTATTCCTTCTTCTCCTCCTTTCAGGTGTGCAGATACATCACTTTCAGAGGGCTACGCTATAGGCTGGATAATTAAAACGCAGTACAAGGATAAGAACAGCTGCCAAGGCTATACTGGAGAACTATATCCAGATGAATTTGCCCCTTCATGTTCTGAAGATATATCTTACATAGGTCAAACTGCTTGTCAGAAATAATACCAGGTGCAACTCAGGTTAAGACTTATTTGCATGAGAAAACAAATCTATTCCTCAAAAGTTCAGTTATCCCAATTGTGCATTTGTTCCTATTCCACCCCCCACCGAGAAAAGAAATTGATGGAAAACTTGTGTTGGATTATTTCAGATGTAAGAAAACATGAAAGCTCACAGGAACGTCTTGAAAATCCTACTCTCAATGATAGTGAATAGCAACAGCGAGCAATTAGTGAACAGTAGTGAACAACTATAAAAATAACTACAGAACAGCAGTGCCTGCCAACACTTCTCTGGAAACCCCAGGCGAGAAGCTGGGTACCAATAGGACTTGTTATATTAAAAGTTTCATTTCTTTGAAGGGTAGGAGAGGGAAAGACAAAAACATTTACACTTTTGTTTCCTCTGCAGTTTCCACATGTCTTTACCCATCTGTTAAATCTCTATGACAAATTCCTGTGCAATCAACAGATCCGATAGTCTTTTATGCTCTAAAAATACCCATATGAAACAAACTGAGGGGCTCAGTAAAAACTTTTCATAAATAAAAATTCATGCTATAAAACCAGCTTCACAATTGGAACCTGTGCTGACAGGTTCAGCAGAAAGAAGAGACTGAAAACTGAGCAAAAGTCACTTCTCCACTGCACTCTCTAGTGAAACTAGCTTGAGGTATGCAAATGAAGTGGTATCATGAAAGCACGTCTTGTTACTACTTCGTTACGTGTCCGACATCTAAAGATGAAAGATTTTGATTTCCAGAACAATTAACCTTATAACCTTGAAAACTGAGACTCTGGAATCTGAGGTTTTCCTGCTTCAAGTCTCTTCTGCTCCGCTTTCAAGTAAATTACTGAACCATAATAATTACACTCATCACTCTTTTAGGGCTTTTAAAGAGGATTGTGCCTTTTTTGGAGATAATGACCTTCAGATCTATTGATTCCTTCATCTCATTTGGACAAAGAAACAATGGGCCTGATCCGCAGCCTTCTGTAATTAATGAGAAGTTTTCCAACCTTGAATGTTCACCTAGTAATTTTTGCTAAGAAGTATCTGTGTGAAAGACTGAAAGAGGGTATATTTAAAGGCAAAGCCAAAACATTTTTGACAATAAACATCTTAATACCATAATGCTTAAAATCAGTAATTTCTTAGGGGGTAAAAATTTGGGTTTCCTCCTGTGAAAAGCAAAAACAGCTACTTAGGGATACTTAGCTGCTGGTATTCTTTCAACTGACATTGTACACAAAAACAAAAACTACAAAAGTTACATGGATTTTACTAACAGGTGTCAAAATCCCTCTTCTGCACCACATTCTCTTGATCCTGCTAACCTTGGCAGTGCTACTTTAAAAAAATGAAAGCCTTAGCTTTGTGTTCCAAGGCATTGCCAATCCCTCTGTAAAGCGTGTCTGTTGTAAACACTGCCTGGAGTGTTAAATATGGATTTGATTTTCATTTTCCCTAAAAAAAAATAAGTGTCAAGGTGCTGCTTTTCTTCTGAAATTCGAAATAATTCTGAGCTAAATTAAAATTCACTATTGATGGCTTTTTGAATGGAATGCTTAGCAACTTTCTTATCATCCTTGTTATATCATTACTGAAGATTTCCACAGCACAGCAACATAAGTATTTGCCCAGGCAAATATCAGGTGGATGTTCATTTGCCTTCTTCAGTCACAAGTGATTTTTTCTTTCTTTGGTGATCATAAGGGTTTTTTTATTACACCCCAAATGTTTCAACTATTTATATTTGTGGAGGCACAGAAAAACTCATCGTGCACTCAACACATCTTTGAATGCAAGACTGTATGAGACTGGCATTAGAAGCTACTAGATATCAGATGCTGCATGTAAAGAAAAACACTTGGACAGATCACTGCCATTTTTCAAGTCAAAATTTCATCATGAACGCAGCACAAAGTTGACAGCTTTTCACATGGAGTTGTTTCTCATACATGCCCCATGAAATGTCACTATTATTACAGGGTCCATGAGCACTTTCATTAGGCTTCTCCCAAGTATTCCCAGGAAAATTCTACATCACAGTGGTACTGCTGGGTGCCCAAAACAGAACAGCCTTCAAACGCCAGACAAATTCTGTGGTTACAAATGAGATCAGGAAAAGAGACCGAAATGAGAATGAAACTCCAGCTGCCTCCAGGCTGTTTTTTGGTGTACCACAAGGATCTTTAATCAGTATAATTATATTTTTGAGACTACTTAACATACAAATACTTGTAATGAGCCTTTAGACTCTAGTATGTACTGTCTGTAGTCAACATGCGGTTTTCTTAACCACTCATCATTCAGAAGACAAGGTAATTCTTTTTCTGGTTGCTGTACAATTTGTCTGTCATTAAACAAAACATAAAACAAACAACTGTTGTAAAAGAAAAAAATCTGCCTCCTAAGCCAATTAATTGCTTCAGATTCAAATGTTATAAGCTGCGAGAACAGAATTCAGCGACATGTCGGTAATGTAATCACTTTATCTAATGTAAGCTTTCAAAGGGCTACAAAAGGACACAGAGTAATTTTGTGCAGTGTGCTTTGTCCTTCACTTACATTTGTGTGTTGACTATTTCCACCAACAGGAAACCCAATTGCATCATCATGGTCTATGGCACCAAATATCTGGTCAAGGGGAAAAAAAAAAATTGTATACATTAAGTAACAGGTATGTGAAAACTAAGCAAAGTCATTAGGTACTAGAGTTTCGAAGACACCCACTTGATTTAACCCACAATTCACTGCTCTAGTAAGAGATGTTCTGTTTTTTTTCAATTGATACAGCATACCAATTATTCACTTTCAAGTCCAGCTTTAATGCTGTAAGATTTGATAATCTGACTTCATATTTTTTTTCTACTAATTTTCCTTGTATATATTAGGGGCTTCATAACATTCAACAAAACATTAAACAAAGTTAAAATATAACATAAAGGGCTCCAAATTGTTCCTGCTGCAACAAGCACTGCAATTTGTGGGTTTTGGGGAGTGGGGCAGGGGAAGAGAAGGTCTCTAGATTCCTGCAAGATTTAAACAAAGACTGTACAGATCCCTACACACTTCAAAAATACAACAGTAATAATTGCACAGTGCACTAGCAACTTCAATACTTGCTATGACATACCTTTAGCATTTGAGTGAGATAGGAACTGATGTTTTCTAAAAGAAGTCTGTTTGGCATTTGTCTGGAAGATTTCTTCGCAGCAATATAGGAGTTGCTCTGACTGACTAATGAACGCATTTCTTCTAAGACAGAGCGAGTATCAATATTGTCGCACAGTGCTTCATGAATTGCTGCCTTCTTGTCGTAAAAACTAAGAAGAAAAAAAATCTTTTTTTTACTATTTATGTCAAAAGTATCTGCAATGTACTCTGAAGAATGTCTCCAATCTACTCTGAAGAACTACTATTAGAAGAGTAAAGGAGACCTAAAAGTGAGATAATCTTTTGTTGATCACAGTTTATATTTGAAGAAAAACAAATGAGCAAGAGAAAGGCATCATCACGACTGCAGTTTTGCTTCTATGAAGAAAGGCAGGCAGGATAATCTAACTGGCAACAACTGTCCAAAAAATATAAATAAATACATAAATAAATGTTTTTTTCCCCCCCAGGAACTGACTTTTTAATACCAGTTTTTACAAGCAGAACAATTTGGTTATTTAGTATCTTCCTGTATTTACTATATTCTTACAGTATTGCTCTCTTTTCCCCTGTGTTTCAGCTGAGTTTTCTGTTTACTATCTTTCCAAAGAGGAACACCAATTTGGAAGCTAAATTACCACAAATTGAGATGCTATAAAGCTGTTACAAGCAGATATGAGCAAAAATTTCATGCAAGTGTTTGCAAGGTTCATAAATAGGCATAACAAGTAAAAAGGTACACAAAGGGCCGCTACTGGTTCAAATGACGTACTTTTTCCAGAGAAAAAAGAATGAGAAGAGGTAGAAAAAGGAGGCAAAAAGCAAACATCCACAGAGCTTATCTTCCGTTCCTCCCAATCCTTTGTCCTCATCTTTCCACCTCTCTGTTGCTTACTATTTTTTCTCCATTTTTTAAAAAATGGTCATCTCCACCAGCCATGAATTGAAAATGAAATTTTCAAAGTACATCACTAAACTGTAGCATCTGCACTTTGGACACTCAACAGTAACCATCTCTCTTAACAACAATAAGCTGCCCTAGGAACAATTTAGTACTTCCAAATAAGCAAGATAAATCAATTTTAAATTTCACAAATAATAAAAACCACACAAAAAGCTGTTCATATTGCAAACAATAACAATAGTCTCATTATAAAAGTGAAACACTGCAATATTAATATTCTCTCAATTCAGCAACACACTAGCTTTTCAAACATTGGCACTCTGATCTTTTCTTTCGTGCTTAGTCACATCATTTAACTTCAGTTTGTCTCACTTTACTCACTGCACTTTGAAATGTGTAAAATATTGTTTTTAGAGTTCTAAACACTGTATCAGAATTATCAGTCATTCCTCTGATGGAAGAACAGAATTTCAAGTAATGAAGAAAGTGACAGCTATATAACAAAGTAGTTCTCTTTCCCAACAGAAATAGAGTGGTGAGGCATACAAGTACACTTAACAAAAGTGAAGTTATGAGTTTTATCTATACCTGATAAAGCTGTTGCCAGGTTAAATTCAGTAGCTTGTACAGGACTTTGAGATCCTCACTGGAAGTGCTACAGAAGTGTAAGTATCACCAGTAAGGCATTTTGCAAGGGGCGGGGGAAGAAACAAAACATGCATCTACATAATGGCTATTCACAGAGAAATAAGAATGTTCCACTCACTTTTTGTTCAGTTCTGCTTCCTGGTTTTCCCATTTCTGAAACTGGCCTGTCACATCAGTGGGAGCTCGAAGAATATCCTTCACATTTAAAAAGAATTCCTATAAAAGAAGAATATAGCTCAAAATCAGGTTAAATTACACACAACCAATATTTACTATGAAAAGGTCTATTTCTTACTTAGCCTTCTAAAGTTGATGGTTTCAACACTATTTCAGCCAGGATCATTGAACGTCTGTCAAAACAGGGAAACCCACATATTTTGCGTAACTCTGTAAACCACAGTAGTACCGTAATTCAGTTCCATGTCTTGGCTCTGCCACTGCATAATACAATACGATACTCTAACATTAAGCTGCTCAAATACAAATCCATTTTAAAACGTTATGCTCTGTTTAGATCAGAGTTCTTAAGGCAGGTTTTTAAGTGTTTTGCTAGCACTATAAGCTGAAAAATAAAAATGGCTGTGTAGCAAGGGGCTCTTTCAGGTGGGCATCCTGCTTGGTGAGAAGTCATTTTCACTTATTCCATGGCCCAAAGCAAATGTTTTACATAAAAAGCATAACAGCTTCAGCTGGAGAGACCAAGATCAATGATCTGATAATGCTGTACAGTCTTCTTGTGGGAAATGTGGTTTTAAATCACTGCTCCAAACTATGCAGAGAACAGTGTCTGACCCCTCACATCCCAGCCGCAAGACATAAAGACAAATGCTTTATGTATGTGGTGAGGAGATAAGATAGGAATGACACTACCCCTCCTCTCTTGGCTGTATTTGTCTGAAGTCTGATCTGATAGGCATATTTTGAGAGTGCACGTTGGACTGAGTTTTAAAAGCAAGCTAAGCTGAGAAAATAGTCTTGCATACAATTGCCAAGCTGCTCACAGATGTCAAAACTCAGAGAACCTGAGAGAGCACCCAGTGCAGAAAAACGTAGCCGTCTATGGAATTTAGGTGACTCAGTGGTCAATAGTAGCTAAACAAATATTGGGGGATTCTATCTGACGAATTCAGAAGGCGACTCCTTCTGGGGATATGACCCACATATCTTTGGGTTGTATTGCCTGAAGCATGTATGACAGCACAAAGTGTATAGAGGATGAAGGAAGAATGGAAAGCTTACTTACATTCATAAACTTCTCATACTGAATAGCCGACTCCATGGTATTATTCGAATAGTCCAGTGTATCCTTCCAAGAGTGCATGAGGAAAGCCAACCGTAACTGCCGTGCTATCAGTTTTAAAATAAACAAGGAAAATAATCATAACCTAAAGTATTTTAATGGCTTCCGATACTGTAATTACTAAGAACATGACAATCTTTAATATTCTTACTCTCAATACATCTACCAAAAAGGGGAGACATTATCATCCACGTTCTACAGATGAAGAACAGGGAAGCTGTTCGACAGTTATTTACGCTATTTAGTGATGAAAAAAGACACCTGGAATTAGTCACTTCCAGAAACTTCATTTTGTGCCTAAATAACAAAATTAACACAGTCATCACTCAAACTACATCAAAAAGCATTCAAATTCCAAAGTTATTTTTACCTGTATGCTTTTTCAGTGCATCTTTTATGGTAATAAAATTTTTTAAAGATTTGGACATTTTACAGCCAGCAATTGTTAAGTGGCCAGTATGTAGAAAATATCGAACCCAGTGATCATTTTCAAAGTATGCCTGCAGCAAAAACAAAAGAACACGGAAGACCCAACACTGTATAAATATATATCACAAAACAGGATAATATAGGTGTAAATAAATAGTGAGGAAAAAAAAGTTACGCTTATACAAAAGACAGGTAGTATCTTAAAAATTAACTGATGGATCTGCATAAGTTACAGTCAAAGCTAAGCACGTAGTTTTCTCACTGGAGACTGAAGGCCATTGACACTTCATTCACCTCAGACTGTGCCAGTTCATTGTCATGGTGTGGAAAACGGAGATCAAACCCTCCTCCATGAATATCCATCGACTCTCCTAAAATGGATCCAGCCATCGCAGAACATTCAATGTGCCAACCTGGACGGCCCTGTTTAGACAAAGACATTATTTCACTACTAATCAATTGTTCTCCTCTCCTGCCTACGTACCATTTCCTCATTTGTATGCCCCTAAACAGTTATACCTGTAAAGAAATCAGATACAGAGTTATCTGGAAAAAAAGATTCATAATCTCAGCTTCATAAAAGGATGCTTTTGGACTTCAAGATCCAGTCCTGCATATAAATCTATGACAGCTTGATTATACAGATTACACAGAACACAATCAGTATTTTTGATCACAAAGGGAAACAGGATAGATAAATATCTGCAAATAAAGACTGTAGATAAGTAGAAGATAATATTATAATAGCAGTCATCATAAGCCTGCGAACAAACTTCTGTTCAAGAAATATCTAGCTAGATTCTAAATCATTAATAGAGGCATTCTAAATCATTTAATGAACACAGCAATGGAACGTACAATTGGTTACAAGACCCCCATGATCTAGACATCATTAATATGAGACACCATATTTGTGTATTATAAAACATGGTATTTAATAAGCTGTAGAGGAACTAAATCCTGATTATAATGTCCTTACCTTTCCCCATGGAGAGTCCCACGAGGGCTCTCCTGGCTTGGAGGATTTCCACAAAGCAAAATCATTTGGAGAATGCTTCTCATTCAAGCGATCAGTTGAGATACTCAGGTCACCTTTCAAATGGGAAAATACAAATATTTACATTTTATTTAAACACCAGCATTATTGATTCTTGTCTCTGTCAAAACTCACACCAAGTGAATTAAAAAAAAAAAGAAAAAACACTCAAAATTCATCATAATTAACCTTGCTATTCCTTTGCTTTTTGATCAATGCTTGGTTGACAAGAGAGCTTACAAGTATCAGCTGCACTGCTTTTTAAGCTTTGACATAAGAGATTCATCTACATTCTTTCTGCAGGCACAACTCCAATTTTGCAGTTTCAGAAAAAGCAATACAAAACCACAACAAAACCTATATTCACAGGCAAATAAGGTAGCAGGATCAATTCACTCCAAAATTAGAAATAAGTTAAGACTAGAATTGACTCAAATCCGCACAGACAATATGTCCATAGGGTATTTCTTCCACCCTTTGTCTCAGTTGCTGATGGCTAGTAGTTGTTCAGTATCTCTATTTATTATCACTGTTTTTATCACAAATGTGTTGTGCATTAGTCACTGTGGGCTCCTTGTGATCATTTGAGTTGTATTCTTATTATAACATCTTAACTCTTTAAAGCATAGGGAACTTACTATTTTTGCAGTACCAAGACTAAATAAGCTTAACCTACCACATGAGAATCCAAGACAGAGATTAAAGCCAAAATTCTCAAGATTAAAGTTAAAATTGTCAACTAATTTTGATGCACACTTTGAGATACCTGCAGTCCAATTTTTTTTTTTTTAGAATATCTCGTTATGCAATTTGAATATAAAAAGTGTTACACTTCCACTTGCATTAGTTACAACTTTTAAAGCTTAGCATTTCTGTTGCCTCTGCAAGTCAAAATGACATTATCTGTCAGGGTATGGACAATCTTCATGAATGAGTCAAGGCAGCTAAACTGACAAGTGATAATTTGTATATGCATACTCCTATTTATATTAATCATTTCTCATTGGTTCATATTTGCAGAAGGAAACAACGATATAATGATACTATCTGGTTGTGTGGTAAAAATTTTGCATTCATGTTACCACAAAGATGGTGGTTTAAGCTAGCACCTCTTACTTCATATTTGCATAGAAATTTCAGCTCTAAGGATTTAAATTAGGAAGAAAATCTCATGCAGTTTAATGCAGCATCTCTCTCAGACATTGCTTGCTACCTTAATTTCACCTATGACTTATTTAAAACCCTTTCAATACTCTGTTGATGCATTTTGTGGATGCTTTGCTACTATAACTGTACTATGTTAGGAGGAGCTAACTAATGAGACATGTTGTATTGAGTGTTTTAAGTTGTTTCTCTACTATGGCTCTTATCAAAAGATCTATATTTGGATTTAGTTCAACACAACAAGGTTTACAAAGTAAAGAGAGTTCTCAGTATGACAGCAGAATAAGAGAGAGAAGAAAAATCAAAATATTTGTCATAAAATAGCCATAGCCTCGTAGGAAGGACTTTCACCTGGCATGTGGGAGACTCACCTTTAAGTCCTTGCTCTCCCTACTTTGAACCAGATGAACAGCCAAATGATTTGGCTGCAGTCAAACAACTGGGCTATTCACAATTCTGATAAAAAAAATTGATAAAAATGTCATCCTAGAATGAAGAAAATTTCTTAGTATTTTCCAAATAAAATACTCATGAAAGTGCTGGTTCAAGCTACAAAAGCTTGAGAAACAAATCCAGAGGTAAAGGAAGTGCAGAATGTAAACCATGCAACTCTGAAAATAAGTTCGATGCAGATCTCAGTGAAATCAATTGAAAAGATCGACATCATGTGTACGTACAGCAATTTAAGCAAATGTTTTTTCCCCTCTTTACCTTCACCCTCTTGAAGAGCTTTTTGATCACCTACAGCTTCAGGAACCAGCTTAGCATAGGAGTGTTTCTCAGCAGAATCAAACTTCATAGTATCAAAGTATACAGATCCATTGGACACATACCTGAAAAGTTAAAAATAATTATGTGGTTAACTTTCTATCGAAATTTAAATAAATTTTACCCCTCCAAAAATCACCACCTTATTTAAGCTCTCTAGTGAGCCCACACAGAGTACAGTATTGCTCAGTATGGTAAAGGTGACTTAGGTTAGCCTAAGTTCTTATGCCTTACCATAAAGACTTCAGACAAACCATTAAAAGCCAGGATAAAATGCATCAAAGGGAGAACAATTAACACTAATTAAAATGTGTCAGAAGTATTGTAGAAATTTCTACTCTTGGGATCATTAACCTGACATGTTACCTCTCAATATTTTGCAATAATATAACATGAATCATGTTTGTTTCACAGTCTATTTTGCCCTCCTTCATTTTGCTAACTTGTCCCACTACAGCCATGGCAAAGAGTTATGTTTCAAGACCACCATGAACACTGATACCTCAATGCAAACAATTATGTACTGTCATTGTTTTAAGAAAAATTAAAAAATGTGGGTTTTGAGCATGAACATGCAAGAGAAATGATGGCAGTTGAACCACAAGTTTTCTTTTTTCATAATGAAAATATTTCCACATGGAAAAATTGAGACTATTAAAAGAAAGAGCACTCAAAGTTTGGATTCTACCACGATACTTAGTTCTAGAGAATTACTTTGTTCTTCCGCAAATTTCAGACAATGACAGAAAAACAATTCAAGTAGACTTTTTTTTTAAACCTTGTTCTTTACAAACGATTTCCAGCAATCCACTCAGACACTCGCTTTTGAAAACCCTTGCTGAAGGCCTTGACTCAAATCCAGTTCAAGTCAATGAGACTTTGACTATTTGTTTTAAGAAATGAGGATTTCACTTTATTTAATAAACTAACACCTCTATTTTTAATAGATCATAAGAAATACAGAGCACCATAAATTATCATCAAGATAAAAGTTACAGGTCTTGTACAAAGGAACCTGAAGTTTCTTTACTTAAAGAGATACTACTTCTGAAAGAGACTATATTAAATTTAAAAACAGAGAAGACAGTTCACAGTAACTTTTAACAGTCATTTAGGCTCTGATATAGTACAAACATTAGACAAAAGCATTCATTAGGGAACTTACCCATAACCATTATCCACAATCCTTTTAACAAATTCCACAATTTCTGGAACATACTCACTAACCCGTGTTAGAACATCAGGAGGTAAAACCTATAGATTATATAAAAAAGATTATAAAATGCCTTTTTATATATATATATATATATATATATATATATATATATATATATATACACACGTACACACACACACATATACACAAACATATAAAGCTTATAAGTGACTTGCTCAAAAGCAAGTGACAGTATAATCTGAGAGTCCTACTTCAAGCTTCCTGCTCTGAAACTTAATGTACTATGTTCATTTTTTATTATCCTCTAAGGCCACATTACCAATAAACTACTGCAGGAGATATCAGCTATTTCATTTACTGTGCTTCTGGCAGAACAGGCAATATGTCTGTCCCTGATTTGGAGACAACTGAATAAAACTTCGCTGATCTGAACTACTGCATAGTCACCCATAACAACCAAGGACAAGTTTGTTTGTTGTCATCAACACACAATTTCTTCGCTGCTCAAGAGCAATAAGCAGTCGATCTAAATGCCGAAGTTGGCAGAGCTCTCTGTTGAGTAGCTATTAGCCTCCATCTCAAATTTCTGGATCAGTTTAGAATTACAGGCCCATTTTACACCAAGGGGAAGGGGGGGGGGCACAGATGTGAAGCTTGATCTCTACTTATCTGGTACTGATAACATGCATAGTGGTTTTACAATTGTCATGATGGAAACAGAATAGGTCCTAATTTAACAACTACCTATTCACATTACAGATTAAAGGAAATACTTTATCAATAAGGTTGAAATTTGAGGTTTTAAAAACCTATTAAGGGGCTAATTTGTATTCTGGGCATTATGAGGTGTGGCGTATACCCTTTTAAAACAGAAAACTGTATACTTACATTGAGAGCTTCCATGTCTTTATGAAATTCCATTTCCCAGAATTTGGGGAGCTTAGAGAATATGGAATTGTCAGTCACCTGACTGCCGAATTTTGTGTCTAACCACTCAGACAGCAAATCTTTTGCTTGTTCCAACAGTATCTATAAAACAAAAAAATTTATATACAACTGACCAAAGACTTGCCCTGTTCAAACCCTGCAGAAAGACTTTATCCAGAACAGAGAGGTTTGCCTAAGGAAAAAGACACCTAGCTATTAATACAGAGTACTGCTTGCTTCTATCATACTTTGTTATCATATTGCCTTTCATATATTTGGAGGAAACAGAAGATAAAAAAAAAATTGATAGCTGTCTTCATATCAATCATTTGAATATGCATGTGGCATTTACACTGTAAAGATTAGATGGGATCTGCAGTTACATCACATCATCCCTTCCCCCCATTACTAGTAGATAACCCTAACAGAAACCCTGTTTTGCACGCTGCCAAAGAGTGTTTGAAAGGACTTGAACCTCAGCAAGGATACATTTCTCAGTCATGTATTAAAAGATGGCATCTTCTTACAACAAGAGATCACCCATAAGGTGCAATTACTTAGATTTTAGCTGTTTCTAAAGTACTTTTAGGTCAGTATACACATTTTTAAAGACACCTGATACTTCAGTAACTGGAATTATTTTAAGATAATTTAGAGAGAGAGACTTCTCAAGAAGGGAGCACATACCTTATGCCTCCTACAGTAATTAAAACAAATAATCTGAAAGCAAGAAAAGATGAATGTGGAAACCAGTTACTGAAAGACTAATTATACTGTCTGAGCTGGTTACTGGGGCAGTACCAAAGCCCAGTAAAGTCAACAGGATTATTGCCACTAATTGTAATGGTCTTTGGATCAAACTGAGCATAGGGTTTCTTTTGTTTGTTTGTTTTCATGATCAGAAACTTTTCTACTCTGATCAATCACAACACTTGAGTAGAAAACTGCCACAAGTCCTGAAACTTTGTGTATGCATGCACAACAATTTATGGTATGAATTCCTACTGAAACTAATTCCATCAAGCCAAAAAGCCAAAGGGAAAGTCTAAATCTATGCAAGAAAAAATCCCTGCTGGAAAGTTAAAAATACCTGAGTAATTATGACAATTGGATGGGGGGAGGAGGGGGGGAATTGATAAAAACAGCATCCTAAACTATTTAGCTGAACTTAGGGACAGAATTTACTGTATTGGCTGATAAGGACTGGAAGATCCTCAGGCCCATCATTCCTCTTTTTATCAAATAAAAATTTCCAAAATATTTTTCAGAGAATAAGTAAAATATTCTTTAAAAAAACTCTAACTATTATAAGCCAAATATCCTTTTAAAACAAGCTCAAGCTGACCTTGTGATATCTGTTGATCTCTTCTGTGGGGAGTTTCTCACGCACAGCTTCTTCTAGAGGGTCAAAAGCAGACTTCACTGCACTCTGAATTCTTTCCAACATCTGCTTTTTATCTGGGTCTGTTGTCTCATTTAATTTAACTGAAAAGATCTACAATAAAAAGATTTATTTAAAAAAGCATCTAGTACTACAATAGGGCTATATTCCACATATATTATATCTTAGTCATACAGTACCTTGCTTGTGATGGATAATACATTATTAAACCACTGATATCAAACTACTGAGACTAAAACACACTCATCAAACAAAGGTGGATGAATATATTCACTAGTCCAAAAAATGTATTTCACATTTGAATTAAGCTTTATATCACTGCATTTGTTCTTTTTCAGAAAGTTTTTAAATATTACAAAATCATAATTACTGCTATTTAGTAATTTTCTATGCAGTCAATCACCCTAATTACAGAGTTGGTTATCCCAAATCTGAAATGGAGAAGCACGAATGTGAAACACAGATTAAATCCTATGCTTAAAGAGCATGTCAAGCAATGACAGATTTGGGCAAAAATTCCAGGCATCCTATTCCCAGGCCTGTATTCAGTTCATTAAGACCAATGATCTCTTTGTGACCTGCAGTTCTAAAATGACCAGAGAATCACCTTCCCTGACCTTTAACCCAACATACACAATTTATTAAATCCCGAAGTTTTGCAGACTTTTGTTCTTTCTGTCAATGATACAGAAGGATAATTTTTACAGGGGTTCAGAGTTTAAAAGACTGCAGACATACTACCATTTAAAAACTGTTCTGAAGAGTTACTTTGAGTTTCAATTCTAACAAACATCCAAGTGCTTTTTGACCTGTTTTGCCAATCCTACAACAAAATATACATGCACACGCCAAACAGCTCTATGGACATAAAAACCAGGCATGACTTTTGCACAGATAGATCTTGTCAACTGTGTTGAAAGACTTCAGCCCATACTTCTAAAACAATGGATCCAAGTGACCTGCCATTCCCGTAACAGTTTAATATGTGTTTCAATTTGTGTGGTACCAGTTCAGCATAATTGAAACAAGTAGAAAGTTTAAACAAGTGAGTAGCAACAGCAAACCTGGAAACATTTTTTAGATGCTTTGCTACATTACTGAATAAGAAACTTAAGATACTAGAAGGGATTAAACACTGAGCCCACCTCTGAGGCAGTTTTAACATCTTCAAGTAGTTGAGCTGGTGTCGCTTTGTTCTCCCTATACTGTTCAAAAAGGTAGTTTTGTCTTGCTCTCTTGATGATCTAACAAAGCAGAAACATGGCAATATTTTTGTGAAGTGACATATATTTATAGAATATACAAATAAAATCTATTACATGCAAATGACTTTTCAAAATCCCTACAAATTTAACAAGCTACAAGAATTACAGGCAGCAATATGAATTAAACACACCATACGGAGTCAGTTAGGTACTTCAGCAGAGTTAATTAAGTACCTCAAGAACAGAGAATGAAAAAGTCCATCAGAACAAGATGTTCACAACATCTTTGTAAAATGGTTAGTCTCTATTATTTGGAACAGCATTCATTTATACAGAAGAAAACAGATTCTGCTAGCATAGGAATGCTAAAGAAGAGAGAAAAATCAATGACTTTGCATAAGAAATATATGTCCAAGTTAGTCAGTACACTATTTATCTTGGCTCATGAAATGGCAATTGCACTATTTACATAGAGCTCCCTTGCTCCCATGCTCAAACTACATTATTTCAGATTGCAATTTTAAGAGACCTTACCTTATCATCAATATCTGTAATATTCATACAATAGAAAACATCAAATTTAAAATAATCCCTGAAGATTCTTCTCAGGATATCAAATGAGATATATGACCTAAAAATACAAAAATATGTAGGGGAGTTTTTAGTGAACACTTCAAATACATTTCTATCCTAAGCATAAACTACTTTAATTTTGGTGCCAATAAATTTACAGCAGTTTTAACCTTCTCTCATCTACTAGTAAGTTTTTATTACACAATGACATAATACAAGTTATAATATGCTTTTTCTAGCCTTGACTCCTGAGTGTTGAGTATAACAAGATTGTTCTCCAGTAATACATTTGTCTAAATAAAGTACATTTTCCTATTTAATCTTTTGCTTACTATAGAAACTGTTACTACTTATATCAAAATCAGGAACTACAGTACCTGGCATGTCCCATGTGAGAAGCATCATATACTGTCGGACCACAGCAATACCACATGACCTTTTTTCCATTCTGAGGCTGAAATATTTCCTTAATTGAAAGGGAAGGTATAGTGAGCAGAAGAGATTGAAGACATATGGTCTCAGTCCAGTAACATCACAAAAGAAAGATCAGAACATGAAAAAGACTCTGAATTTGATTTACAAAAAAGGTAATTGCTATTCCACTCTCACTTTCACTATAAGAAAAGACTACCACTACCTTTACCACATGAGAGAGAGGACAGAATGTGGCTGCTTATGTTATCTGCACTCTATCAAACAAGGTACCAAATTATAAAGATTTGGATCAGGCAGGTCACTCTTCAACCTGTGCATACACAGGGGAAGATGAGGGTTTTTTTACATTGAAAGAAGTTATACGCTTCATACATATTTGGATACTACATCCCATATAACATTAGTACTTTTCATTTTCCTCTTTTCCCCGAAGGACTCCCCAAAAAGACTACATGAAGTTTTACCAGTATTACATTAATATAATTGGCAAGACTTTCTTGCACGGACAAGATCTAAAGAAAGAAATTCTGATTTTATTTTATTCTGCTTTTATTACAGTTGAATTATTGGCTATTTTGGATGACAGTAACTTGCATATGTGTATTACATATTTTTATGCAATATACACATACATGTGCACACACACACTTGTGCATATTGTAACACTTGCCTCTGCAAACATACTTGAAATAGTACCTTTCACACTTGCTTGTTAACAGTCTACAAAATACAACCCAGAAACCTTTTTACTCATACAGAAGACACTTAAGAAACAAACATTTAGATGACTTTTCTATTTGTGTTTTTGTGCAAAACTCCACTTTTCTTTCATTCAGTCACCTTATTGCGAGTCAGGCTGTTATAGAGGCAGAGTCTAGAATGTTTTGTCCCTTCAGGGGGAGACCAGTGAGGCTGCATACGCTTGCCTTTACCTGAGGAAAAAAATAATTTAGAGAGAACTGAAAACACATTTTACAAACAGATTTGCAGTATAATATTTTCTACCTATCACATCATTAAGTTATTTCAAAATAAAAAGATATATAATTAGACAAAACAGCTCCTGTCCTAGAAACTAAACTAATTTTGTTAGAGCTTCTTTCAAAGCCACTAAAAGCAAAGTAAATGATTTCAATCTAGTTTATCTTCTACTCTCTTGTCACTCCTATTAACCTTTGATTCAAATAACAGGAAGGAAGAGGTTATAAAAGTGAGAACATGCAATTCAGTATGTGTTAAAAAGAGCAATTCAGTATGCATTAACAAGAGCTTTGAAATTTAATGAATTACTAATAAAATGTTATGTCAGTCCTGGGTTTTCTGCAATGCCACTGATTTTACCATGACTGCATATTATAGATCTCATACAGAATTCACAAAAAATCTCCAGAGACCAGACTTGGCCTCTAGAGCCAATATTGACAGAATATGTGTACTTAGGTTGAGAGGGAGGGCAGACCGAAAGGTTCAGAAAGAACCTCAGCTTTTTATCATACATTCTTGCTGTGTACACAAAGCATTTTTGAACACACTCATTTGCCACAAACATGCTCCAGTTCAGCAAAAGGCTAAATTTTGCCATTACAGAGAGTGGATGAAGCCCAGGGTAACATTAGTGACAACATTCAAAGGAGCTGGAAAGAAGCATCATTACTTGGGGAATTTCAACATTTTGAAATCTGCCTTTGACGTAAATAGGAATAAAGAAGCTTTGCTAATTCCTGAAACACTGAAGTTGTATGTTGCTGAACCATAACAGAAATTTTTAAATAATGTTACATATATACAAACAGTATAACATAAGTTTCAAAGCAAAATGAAACAGTGTTGTCAAAACAGAAAGTTTATACTTCATCACAACATTTCAACATTTTCTTTTCAAAATTCTCATTCTGTTTTCAGTATTTTTCTTCCAGAATGTCACTGCGGTAATTGTGTTCAGGAAGAGTTTCAGTTCAACAAATCAATGTTTATTGAACAAAAATGTCTGTTTTTTTTTTTTTTTTTTTTTATGGCAACTTACCAAACAATCTATCAAACAATCTTGTTTTAAATACCTGGACAGTTCAAGCCAAAGCACCATACTTCAAAACACCGAAGATTCATTCAATGTGGAACATGCTGTATTTCCTATTTGGGTGTGGGTTAGACCCACCTTATCTTCTTACTTTTGGAAAGGTGGCATGTCCCTGCAAACTGCAGCTTTTAGCTCTTCTGCTCTGCTGCATGCACTGGGTGGGAGAGGGCAGGCTTATTCTTGCATCCTTTTTTTTTTTCTTCAATTTTTAAGAAACAATATGGTTGTTAAACTGATGCTTTTCCATAGAAAAGTATGAGTACACCATCTCTGAGTTGCAGTTTGCTATGCACTGGCCTGCTTACAAATGTAATGATGTTAAAGTAATTATCACATTAACTTGGAATGAAAGCAAAACAGGAAATTCAGAAATGCAATAAGGTTTCCAGGCTAACATATACGGTGTCCTCTTTAAGAATTCTCATGGTATGCATTTTAAATGCAATTAAAATATCATACAAACTGTTTGTTTTGACAACAAAATTGACTTTGCTCATCCTGTGTTTCAGGATGTTCTTCATTAACTCTGTTTCCCTGATATCATCATATGAACATTTTGACTGAAAAAAAACCACAGCTAATGTAAATTGTATTAAAAAAAATCATCTCTTTGTGACCTTCCATTTCTTCAATAACTGCCTAAACTAGAAAAAAAGGATACTAACTCCATGCTGTGGATCCACAGAAATACGTATTTATTCAAAATATTTTATTGTCTGTACCCGAACATAACACTTCAAGTGCAAGAGTAGTCTATCCATAATGCAGATCATATCAAGGTATGGATTTGTTTACTATTTGATTTACAAAGATTACACTGGTGTGCTTATTTGTGGCTCAAGTTTCCCTCAGAGAAAAAAGCCTATGTGGGCTGGCATAATAAAACATAAATCTGTAAAGCTTTCTTTACTTACAACCACACTAAACATAAGAAAAACCCAGATACTGCATCTTAAAGTTCTCAGCTCCAGAGTTAGGTGTCATGTTCTGCCTACTACGTGAACACCAAGGAGGTAAAAGGTGTCTCTTCAAGTACATCTCTGTTAGCAACAGTCTTCCCCTGGCTGAACTGAAGTCCATTTGCCCTAATCCACCTCTGGAGCTCTTCGATGCACCCAGAAACCCACTGATATAATAGTATCCAAGTTCTATGAAATGTGGCCAATCGATACGTCATTTGCGTACTGAACACTGCAGAACACCCATTCAGGACTTCTGGGACACATGCATAGGTGGTAAAGATAGTGAGATGTGAGCCTTGAGAAAGAGACTTATCATCAAAGATTTAACGGACAGGAAGACAGAAACCTTTTCTTTTATTGCTTCACCCTGATCCAGGGAATTCTGGAGGTGAATTGGAGTTAGTGGCATTAAATCTACTATCAGAGCCAGCAGCGCAGCTGAGATTCCTTCACTACTGAAAGGAAATCAATAACCAGTGCAAACCCATGCAGGTGCACACACACACACCAAATCTACTTGCAGCAGTCTGATTTTAACTGCTAGTCTGCTAGGAACTGAAAACACATATGATGACAGGTTGTGAGAAGACAGCATTGGAGTAACATTAGATTACTAATTAATCTTCAGCAAAAATGACAGAACAGACATTATGCAGTCATTTATAGATATTGCAAGCGCTATACAACAGCTCTGTGGTATTAATAGTAATTATTTCATGACTCCCTGAGCAAGGATCTCACTGTAAAGCAATTAAATTAGGCTAGCTCATTGGAAAACATCTCAGGAGAGTGATGCAGGTCCCAAAAATGCTAGCACCCGTGCTTACACAATGACCTAGATTAACCGGTTAGTATTTCCTCAAAACATCAGCAATCCTTAAATCACCAGGGTTAAAAGAACCCCAAACATTCTTTTCAAAATTCACCTCATGTTAATAACAATCTTCAGAGCCAGCATTCAGTTTACTACTAATTTGTATACCATACAAGAATTATTTAGGTACCCTTGCAAGGAAAAAAAATGTGGACTGAGCAAATGCTAATATTTTATTTTCTATAATATTATATTAGTTAAACCAAAAAATACACATTCTTTCACTACTCAGTGGCTAGCTTTTTAAAGAAGATATAAATAGCAAATTCTGTACATTGAGGAATTTTCCAATCAAGGGGATGCGGAAACAGAGCTTTAAAATTCAAATAGCTCAGGATCCATCAATTACAGTGTAACTGTATGCAAGCAGAACTTCATGACCTTGAATACAAGCTGATACGGTAAATTTTAAAGTGTGCAACAATATCTAAAGAATGGAAAGGAAGGAGTTCTTAGCAATAAAAATCAATGCAATGTAGGCTAGATTGTAACCTGCCCACCAATTCCATATTACTCACTTGTTTGAAGTTTACAAGGCTCATTTTTTTCACTGCTGCCATCATAGATTGCTTCTATGTGTCTGTACCACCGGACAACATGGAAATACTGGTCCACAGGTGGCCCCGAAAACTTTCTGAATACCTCCACATCTGCATGTGAAAATGTGAACCCCTGGATATAACTACGAGTGCTCAGGTACTCATTCAATGCCTTCACCCTGGCTTCCTCTTCACTAATGCTCAGAATAAAACTGTAGCTGGAAGCTGTAAAGACAGAGGCACAGGACATTTGGTCAGAATTAAAATAGAAAGGAGATTCCATGACCAAAATATATCCTTGTACTATTTAATACAAGATACTGAATAACTGAATAATACATTTTCTATAAATAGGATTAGGTTCCTCCTGTGATAAGTTTTTTGGGGGTAGTCTTTATAAAGGATAATAAGGCCACAAGCACATGTCCTTTTCATGAAGAAATATTTTCTACTTGAAATTGGAGGAAATTCTCCAAGCACAGCAAGCTTCATCAGTCTCCTCTCTACTCCACCCTGCTGAAACACTGATCCTGCACAGATTTAAACATGTGATTAACTTTATACACTGCAGATAGGCTGTGAATATTTCTATTGAAGTTGAGTATACCCTTAAGTCTTTACAGGACAGGTGCCAATATGCAAGCTCCCAACATGATGTTCAGTTACTCCTACTTGCTCCAACAACTCAAAATTCTTGAACTGTTGCTGCATATTCCCACATTTCTCTTATACCATCTTCTCTCCCCAGACATATGAATAATATTTATTATGGGTAAGAGCTACACAGATCATACAGAAAGGATCATGCTCCTCTCTCGCAATTTTTTTAAATCCATGATTGGTATGGTAAATATGCAAAGTAGACTTAATTATCTCTCACTTTATGAATGCAGGAACACATTCCTACGGAGAGAGGTGATGGATCGTTCCATGACTACTTAGTAGGGCTGCTCACGGCAAGGTCAAGCCCCATACAAGTCAGTGTGTGTGAAGCACTGCGGAAATTACAGCATCTTCGCTACAACTGACATTAGTACACCTAACATGGGTATTTTCCTACAGTGATTCAACATTTCATGTTCAAAGTGCTGGATAAACATTAAGCCAACATCCTGCTTAGGTAGTTGGCCAAGAAGATAATTTAAGATGTAGCCAAGGTCATAGAGCAATAAAGTGAGGGAGGCAGTATTAGAACACATGTCCCTACTCCCAACACCCATAAAAGGCCACTGTCACAAGTGTTGGTTTTTTAAATAGCACAAAGCTCTTTTTCCTCATGAGCAGTTCCCAAAGCACTGAAGGTGCTCACAGACCAATGCTTTTTGGAAAGGGAAGGATGAAGGGGAATGGGGGACAAATGATGGTTATGGTACAGAGAGGATGTGAGGAACTGCAGAATTAAAAAGTTTTTCCAAATGCATGCAAATATCATCAGTTAAGAAAGATTTGAAGAGCAGCCTCTTTCCTAGATATGGAAATTACGTATTAAAACATTCTATTAAAATTTAAACGGCTGCTCCTCTGGTGTGTATAAGCTAAGAACAGTTCCCTACATCACTTTTATTAAATATAAAATGGAAAGAATAACAGACTAGTCTGCTACATCAGGCAGTAGCCATAACACTACATGTACAACCTACTGGCAACAGGACACGACAACGTGAACTCAAGATGATATGTGGCAGCTAGATCAAGTATGTTCGTGTTTGACTCTTTTGAGCATAAATAAAACGTAGTGGCACATCACTTTAGGGTCCAGCAGAACTAATAAAAAAGATCGGTGATAGAAAAAACTCAAAGGCCACAACAGATACTTAAACTTCACACTCAAATGCAAAGTCAGATTTAGGTAAGGTGTCAAAATCCTTCTCAATGGTTACCCGTGCTGTTGTCCATTGTGAATAAGAAACAACAAGTAAATAATGGACCATAACTAGACATTAAGGGCTTGTCTTACACAGTTGTATAGGATTCAGCTTTGGCCCACATAGTTAATTTTACTATAAACATTTCAGATTCCTAAATATTCACTGATTTTTATAATCATAGACAGAATTCCACATGTTTATACACATGAAATAGTTTGAAATAGTTATGTTCATTAACTACGGAGGCTTAAGTCATAAATCTTCCTCTCATGTTAATTTTGCATCAATGAATCATATGAGGGAAAAGGGCAAAGAAAAAAAATACAGGAATAAACTGTGTAGAAATGAACCTATATCTCAAAGAAAAGATCTCTGAAGATCTATTGCAAGGAAAGCAACACACCATTTGCAAAGTATTATTAGGGTTATTATGACCATTATTCACACATCAGGCTACTAATGGGAAACAACTCAGTAAATCTGAAGCAGTAAAGTGCCTTCCAACCACATCTGTAAACCAATCTAAAAAGGGAAGTTGTACAAATGTACATATAAATACAACAAAGATGACAGAACTTGCACATGCTAATTTTGGTGAGGAGAGATGGCAAATACTGCCTGTGAATGTCTGTACCAGTTCAGCCCTGATAAGCAGATCAGCTAAGAAATTATTTCTAACAACTCTGACATACACTTTAACATTTGAAATTATAAAGTTTGACATTATGTCTAGTTGTAAGAGAAGCAGACTTAAAAATGTAATACATCAAAGAAACCAGATAGCCCAGGGGACCTCAGAGGAATGTCTTATTTTGAGACTGATCACTGATTCAAATTCAGCCCAAAGTCGAAGTCCAAGACAACACATAGTAGTAACTAACTGCAGTACAGCATGAACACACCTGAGCTAGCTGTCAACAAGGTTTCTCAGGGAACAGCAGCAGCTGAGCCACAGCAGCTGCAAGCTGCCAGCAGACTACTGTGCAAATATGAGTTTCTCACGTTGGTCTCACAGTCTGTATTGAGCTCCAAACTTCCTTTTCTAGATTCATGGCTACTATAAAAACCACAAGAGTTAGCTTAAAGCTAGCACAGGTGTATTTGGCACTATACTGCAGTTAGATTCAGAGACACAAGCCAATTTGCTGTTTGAAAGAGGGCTCAGTGATCAGTGCAAATCTGAAACTCCTCTGAGCATCCTATGTCAATACACATAGGACTAATCATTCCCCCTTTTGGCTTTCTTGTGGGTAGCTCCAAACCAGATCAAAGTAACAAAACAAAATTCTTCTCCTGGACCACAGCATGCTCTCCTGGGAAGAAAGAAGGAATAGGACAACGTTGTCTTTCAGAAGTCAATATATCACAGGGAGATGGTACCATTTCTTGTTAAGCGAGGGAAATCATTCAGAACTCTCTTCATATAAAAGTCTGTTCCAATTTCACTTACACCACTTCAAGAGTGGCCAATCTAGGGAAGCTTGTTTTCCTGCGATTTATATCCTGCACCCTCAATTCCTTCCCCTCAGTGTCTCTGTTTCCAAGTACAATACACTTAATTCACCACACATCCCCACTGAAACATGTTTCCTCTTCCTTCCCAAGCGCTCAATGCCCTTCTCCCCACACCCTCCAATAACTCTCTCTCACACTTCCAACCCACCTTTGCTCGGCCCACCAACACCACAGGAGGCCGTCTGCACGGTGAGTGGCTTGGAGTTTTCTCATTACCTACACCAGCATGTACTGACCAGGCAGCTGCCTGCTGCCTTTCAACATAGTAGGTAGGGGCTGAATTTTCCCTGCCTTTTCCTCAATCAGGCCGCTGGAAAGGTCTCTTGTCGCACTCTACTAGCTCCTGATCTTAGAGAACTTGTGAAAGTTTAATATTGTTAAGGGTTCTGCTTCATAGTCAAATTTAATTAATACCAATCAATGGATTCAAAAGCTATTGAGGGAGAAGGGCCAGTGGTCACACACAGTACTGAGTTTCCCAACCCCTGCTGTTTTGGGAAGCCAGGCTAAGAAACAGCCCTTCTCTCTGATCATGATTTTTTTCCTCCCAAGACGATTACAGTTGCTACTACTCAATACTCTTAGGAAACGTCTTCTTGACAACAGAAAAGCAGGAACATTACAGAGCTGTTGCATAACGCTGAATGTTAACTCATGCAAATGGAATGATCCATAAGTATCAAATCATATCACTCAACAACAATTCCTTTCAGAAAATAAGCACTGACCATGAGTATTGGAGAGGTAACAAAATAAACTCAAAAAAACCCCAAAGAATGGATATTAATAATGTAACAATGGTGACATTTTCCCTGTATTAAAAGTTGTTTCCAAAAAACTCCACTGTAAACATTAACACTGTTCTTGTACAGTAATTACAGGTGTATGATCTCTTTAGGCACTGTAATTGTAACACATTCTTCTTTCCATACACGGAGTGTTTTGGTGACTACTAAATGGCACCATGAACTCATCTGGAAAACCGCAGCAACACAAACTCCAAGGTGTAAGACTGTTTCTACATTTTATTTGTACAGAAAATAGCTTTTAAAGTTTAACTATGATGTGCAACCTACATAATACCAAATTCTATGGAAATCTTGCACTTTTATAAACTTGAAACCTACAACAAAAGCACGTTCTTCCAAAGATCCAGTAAGCTAGCCTCCAAAAAAGCAGGGAGTTACTTCACTTCAGGGAAAAATTAGGTTTCTCAAGCTTCCCTGAACCTGCTAACCTTGTCACTCATACTTATTTTAAGATTTCATTTCTCTTCCAACTTGGCTTTCACAGATTAAAAACAGCTCATAAAAAAGATAAGTGTAACATGTTTCATTACTGACACTGCTTCAGATTGCCCATTTATCATTCCTGCTAGCCACTCCAGTGTTTGCAGAAAAGCTATCTGTTCAGCTTAGCTGAATTGTCCTTTTCCATAACAATTTCAGAAAAAAAAATTAGAAAAAATGAACAAATGCAGCTACCCGAGGTATAAGAATATAGCATACTGTGAGAGCGAGAAACGAAAAATAAAAAAGGACTTTTCAAGACTCACACACTGGGCTCAAGAACCTTTTAGTAGAACAGGGATGTTTAAGATGGGAGCATCCCAAGGAGGAGCTACTTAGTCCTGTCCACATTAGACCTTTGAGTTTCACTTTCGCTTTTCGTAAGCTGAAACAAAACGTGACAACTACAATCTAAGTAAAACACAAACACTATTTGCCCACTAATAAATTTAACTGACCTGATACTTGTGGGGAGGCGGGAGAGGGGAGAAGAGGGGAGATTGTTAACTAATTTGCTGAAAAGAAATCTGGAAAAGCCAGTCCACTGACAAGATAAGTRTTTCTGGACGCGGTCACATAGGAATGTTATCTGTGATGGGCAGAAAGGAAAGCAGCTTCCAGGCGGTAAGGAAAAAGGGACAAACCCTGAAGTCTAAAGACCCTCAAGCGGCCTGACAGAGAGTTTCCTTACATACCACACCGGCACTGCACCCTCGCATGACTCGTATCCCGAGTTCCCGCCTGCCGCAGCAGGGCCAAAGATTACAGGACCGCCCCGGTGCTCCTTCCGCGGGGAAGCGCACCGCGCAGCCCGCCACTGACCCCGGCCGCCGCGCAGCCCGCGGCAGCCAAAGTTCAGGCCCGCGGCGGCGGCAGAGCCGAAGGGCACCGGGCAGCGCGAGCGGCCGCGGCCTGACGTCACGCCACGTCACGCCGAGCAGCAGCTGCCCCCGAGCGTCAGGGAGCCCCGGCGGCCGCGGCGCCCCCGGCCCCGAGCGGGGCAGGGCGGGAGGGGGCAGGCGGGCTGGGCGTCCCTCT